>JANWGL010001670.1:0-23744 GCA_025200755.1 Ceratobasidium sp. C01
TCCCGTACCCTGATCAGCATCCCCAATCACACCCAAATAGTTCCTCTGTCCCTGCTTCGAGTACCATGCTTCGCCTTGCTTCCTCTCCATCGTTCTCTGAAACAAACTAGCGTGCCTTTTGCTCTGCGTGATCCACGTTCGAGCACATGGGTGCGGGGACGCAGCTTTATCATTCAGGGCGCGCATGTATCCCTCGTGACCCATCTTACTCGATTGCAGCAATCGCCTACTGGCGCTCGCATCACATCATTTGACCAGATCATTTGACTGGGAAAAACTGACGAAATTACGGGGTCACCGCGTAACCAGCTACACCTCAAGAATTTAACAAATAAAAGCGTAAAACAAGAAATCGAGTTCTTGCCGATCATCACGTGCACACTAGTTCCCAGTCCAGCACACCCACCCTGGTCTTCCTCTCTTCCGGCTTCTGGCGATCACGCCGGTCGCTTCTTCGCGTGTCCTAGACCTTTTTGCGCCGCCGGCGTCCAAATCTACGCGCTTTTTCCTGATTCAAACCACGAGGCGCGTTCACCAATGACGGCCATCGTACGTCCCAACTCGTTTACACATATTTTTAAGCACAAAAGCACAAATCGTGTAAGCATTTTGGGTTAGATGCGCGACTGAATGGACGCAGTTAACCTTTACCCATCCGACTCTCCCAACAACATACTAGCGGATCGCGCGGGTCGGCCTAAAAACCGTGACGAAGGCGGCGCCCGTTGCAAGCGCCGACCTACGTCTAGCAGGTTGTTCCCGCCCGATGCATGGTCCAACTAAGTACTTCTGCCGCCACATCCGCAACAGATTGATGTTCCGAGGCGCGGGTGTACATATTCAGCGCTATCCGTCGAATTATTTGTTATTACCACGTGCAGGGGCCGTTTTTTCCTGGTGGTTGAGCCTTGGGCTCATGGTAAATTTCCACAATGAGCCAATAATGGATGGGCTATGTTTTTGATGCTGCGACGGAGCGCCCCCATCGGGAAGTTGAAAAGGGATTTGCCGCATTTTCGACGCCAAGACTGGTAAGGCAAGCTAATTAGGACCGCCTAATCAGTAATTAGTAGAGTAGTAGCAGAACATCGCGGTAATAGTTTGGCCCCGTCTCACTCGACTGTGATGTATATGACCGTTTAGACATAGAGAGCTCATTTAAGTCCAAGCTACAACAACACCTCTCTAGTTCCACTAAATCCGCGACTTAATCATTCTCTCTCGACCCTCTTTGTACCCTTTAGCCTCCCTATCCCTATCCGCGCGCCGTGTCCGATCGATACGTCCACGTCGCGCTTTAAAAATTCATCTAAAAAACGTGCGTTTAATTGACGAGCGGTCTTCTCCCGATCAACACGTTGAAATCTCAGCAACGATAACAAAGGCGATGCTGCACGAGTATTTTGTTTTTAGCTTGTGCAAACATGTGCAAACAATTTCAGCCAGATCGCGCCGTCTGAAATGAAGTCTCGTGCCAGCCCAAACGAAAGCTACAATGCAGTGTTACCGTACCTGTATCTCATTTGCAGCTCATATATTGCATTTCCTGAATTACATAAATTGGCCTTTACTGTCGGACGGAGGCAGTCTAGAAGTGCGGCCGGTCGCGAGTGTATCTGAAATGAACCGCCATGATAATCATGGTAATGACTCAAATATTAGTGTACGTACCGACTTGGACTAGTTGCTCCGGGTACAGGAATGTATCCAGACCGAAATCGGGGATGTTGCCGTCGGGCGATGGTTCAGTACTTGCCTCCCCTCCGACACGCTTCGTCATGTGAGCACACCCACGCTTTTACAATCGAGGCTTTTCGAACTACTTCCTCACGCACACAAGATTCCTCATCGGAGTTATCGAGACCTCTCTCTTCTGACTACGAAGTCAACGCTTCCCAAACTCAGTCCGTTTTCCCTCTCTCGAACAATCGACACTAGAGCCCACTCATATCGCTCATTCGGGTGGTCTTAATTTCGGACACAGCGACGAGAATGGCGTGTTATCATCTATGCATGTTCGAATGGGGTTATCGGACCAGTTCCATAGGAGGGTTGCGAGGCCTTCATCAACGAGAACCAAAACTTTAATAAACCTCGTATCGCCAGGAAAAGTAATTTCGGGATGACGGTCCAGTCACGAGACGGTCTAGAATTGTTTACCAACGTCCAGTGTAGGATAGTCGGTTGCTCAGAGGATAAGCCCATCCTCGTCGTCGAAAGCAGCCAAACGTCAACCGCAGGGCAAGATGTAATTAATTGTGTGCTGTGTCATTACCCCTGCAGATCTATCCAATGAATAGCTTACACAAACAAACGCTCACCGAATCCGCTCTGTCCCGCTCTGCCCAACGTGTGGAGCAGGCGCACAAGGGACCGAGACCGCGCCTTCAACCCAAAGCGATCCCCGAATTATGTCCGTATGGTCAAGGCTTAAACTTACGCGAGCATCGAGGGGCTAGGGCCAACGTTAATTCGACCTCGCAAATCAGACGCGCCCAACCGCGGCATAGTTCCGTAACTTTACGGTTTGTTGATGAGTCCTACAATAAGCAAACTGGCCTTCGAATATAGCATTTTACTTCTTGATGCCAGACTCCATGCCGTCGGGCTCGGACGTTCGGTCGACCCGGTCAATCGCAGTCGAGCTGGGGATTATTTGGTTTTGGTCGAGGACTAGGCCCGATGTAGAGATACAGGGTGCTCACGAGATGAATGTGGGGAATGTTAGATGTCGGAGGACATCTCCGCATGGACGTTGTTCGATGACGCATTAACTCATCATGTCCGACGGAATATACGCGAACGACAAGAAACAGACATAACCTATATCTTTCTTCCTGTACATTCCCCTCACTGACTGGTACGTTCTCGGGACCGTTATCGCGAACCACAGCGAGTACGCTTGCTCGCTGCACATGACTCTAAATTCCGCCCAAACACCTCAGAATTCTGATACAGAATACTCAATATATGCGCCCTCGACATGGGAAGATATCCCCAGTGCCGATGAAATAAAACATACGGACTTACCTCCGTAAAGAGAGGCTCGGACCTTTTTATTTTACTGTTTCCTCCTGCCCTGAAGCGCCACGCCCTGCCGATCTGCAGTCGGCCCGCGCAGGCGCGACAGGTCAACTGCGAAAATGACATTTTCAAGCGCCCCTTCAAGGTAGCCTTAATTAAATAGCTCATGTCATACTCGGCGTTGTCTCGGGAGAATACTGACGGATCTGCAGAGGTTAAAGAATTGTATATATGCATCAGAATCATGTTCAATTTATGTGGCGTAGATCGTACGCCACTGCATCGATTCAACGGGAGTACCCGTAGGGTGACAAACATCAGATAAACCCGAATGAAATATGATAATTCAGTTGCTGTGACAACGGGTGTCTCCCGTTGGTGAGCGCCATTTAGGTATGGCTCGACAAGGTTATCAGACCCACAAGCTTGCGAAGAGTCCAGCCATTCACAAGTCAATTGAGTTACGACGGAGCCCTGCACCGCAGCATTCCAGTTAATTCGGAGGTGATGTCAATTTGAGGAAATTCCAGCCGATTTATCAAGAGCCTAGCACAAACTTGATTTAGCGATTGAATTAATTGCGGACTAATCGGCGACAGCCTGACTCCGTCAAGCCTAGTCTAGCCCCACAGCACAAGGTAAAATTGTGTTGTATTTTTGAATTAAATGTAGTCGTTTCGGAGCTTTGACAGGTTTAAGACAAGTTCGAGCCGGATTAGCGGGGCGTGCTATGTGCCGGGCCCCGGTAGTTTAATTCAGAGCTGACGTTTAACGCATGGTGCTGGTTGCACTGGGTAGAAACGTTGGATTGATGCTGGTAGTTTAGAAATTTGGTACAGGTGCGAGTGAAAGGATTGGCAGAGCGAAACGGAACCGGTACCACGCAAGTTAGGAGGTACAAGACAAGTCGTCAAGACCCCACGTGACATATCAACGAGGTTGTAACCTTCCTCTCAAGCGATTGGGCCTTGCCGGGTAAACCATGAAATCGCACTTTCATGTGTACTTTCTCCCCATTCGTCTGCTTTTGCAATTTCGGCAATCCCTTGGTACCCAACTGTCGTGGGTTATGTCTCCATGTCTATGAGGGTGGCCGCTCAGTACATGCTCATCACCCCACCAAGGCGAGCTGAACGACTGAAACTACACGCACAGCACTATACTCCATATTGCCTCTTCGGTATGTATAGTATCATAGATACAGTCCGGTCATTCCAACTAACCGCAAACTAGTTGATTCTACTTCGTCTAACGTTCATGAACAGTTCAACTGTTCCTCCTGAACGTACTGTATCATAAGCCCTAGGCAACGTCGTATTATTAAGTAAACTCACTACGTATAAGGTTGCCTCTTCATAGATTTAGTAGTCGGCGTAAAAATCCCCGGTATACGACCACGACAGATGAGTTCTTCCGGTGCTGAAACAGGAGGGTTTCAAGCTCGTTTATCCTTGTGTATGCCGGCGACCCGGATAGCCCCTATTATAATGAGCACACAGGCAGATCTGTACTTCCCACGCGCATAAAACCGGCTCCGAGGTGCTTAAGCGGTAATTTAGATCGAGGGAAGGCCAATTGTGTAAGGCTTACAAAGTTCGTATCGTCTATCGGCGGCTGGAAAACGTGCTGGGCTTGCAAACGTCTGATGGTACAAGACTATCACTGGATATCCCCTTTCTGTGAAGTGTTTCATTTGCCGAGGTCTATATTAGATAGTGCTCCTCATGCTCCCAATGGCGCGTTGGAAACCATACGATCAGCTGATTTCAGGAGCCGAGACTCGCATAATTAGGTGCAAGGCTACTAGTGATTGGCTGTTGTTTAGGGTTCCTGGCAGTTGGAGCAACCTCGGGGGGACTGCGACTGAAGTAAGTTCTAGATTTGGACTGAAGCGGCTCGTTGCTGCCGCTTAAATCATGCGATGATGTTGTTCTCAAGTTGCTGTGAGCAGTACGTCCGTCTAAGCACGTATCCATCCCCGGAGTGAGACAACGCCGTTGGAGCTGGTATCGAGGCCGCTGAAAGTTTGTTTGAAAAATCTTCGACCTGGGATGTGCGAGGGACGCGTACGATACGTTCCGGCGACCTTTCCTGCGATCAACACCATTCCCACGCAAATTTCTGTTGCGAGGTAGGTAGTTATTCAAAATAAACAATTTTAAAAAGGCGAATGAGAACCTTTACAACTCAGGGACAGTCGGTACTAGTTATGGAAATGTCATGCGGCTAATTTTGGACAATTCGTGTTTGATCTTGTTTGGATGCTTTGCTGGTGATGATTACGAACAAAAATAGGCGCCGGCTCATTGGCTACTAGGAACCACCACGGTGAGAAAACAAGTGCCCCTTAGGTGGATATTTATCTCTTATACCTTGACCTTTGTTTTTAAGAACTTAAAATACGATGGCCTCCACTGATCCACGAGCACCTGAGTTAGAGGAGCCGTTCAAGCTTCCATCGTCATATACCGAGAGCATGGGTTCGCACTTTCTATTACCCCCACAGCTGTAACTTACATAGCGACGCATCTCTTGGTACAGACGCAGTGACATCGTTCTCCATGTTAATGGCTGGCGCGACTCTTCTAACCAGAAACCCGTCAGTGTTGTGTGTGAGACGGCCAAATGAGGAAGCTGATGGGAGGCTCCTTTTTTCCTATTCTCTTGTTTGCCCACATATAGGTATGGTGCATGGCTGGCGGTAGTGGTCGCGGTGAGCGGATTTATGAACCAACACCCCATGCGGACAAAGGAGGGAGGACAGACCTGGTCGTCATTAATGTGAGTACATTAACTTGTTTATTTAGGGAAAAGTCTGTCGGGCTGTTTCTCCGCGGTCTTTGTTAGTGAAACTGATACTCGTCTCACCTTATGCAATTGTAGTTTCGCACTTGGTGCGCTAGTTACGGTTTACATGCCCCGTTTGGTTATACAGCCAGTCGTCCAGGCGGCTGGGCGCACATAACGCGGAGAAGTAAGCCTTTGACGCTGTCAGACTAGTAGCGGGTTCTCCGGGCAGCTTCGGACTATGCTGTAGCTTCTTATTTGCTGTATTCATCATCCTTAATCATATGCAGGCAAGAGTACTTCTTCCTGTCTCCAAAATCGGGTTGAAGTCTGATGACAGGTCTTCGCTGCACGGGCCTAGGGTTAAGCACAAACAAATGCCGGCATTGCATCTCCGGATAGTGACAAGGTTTTAGAGTTTCAATTGGTCGACGAGTGACATACATCGTCGTGAGTAGATAATTCTTACCCAGTTTTTGAGTACACGCGCCCTTCAGAGGAATGTCAACTGCCTTTTTGTACTCAAGAGACTGGCAGAACTTATGACGCGACCATTTGTACTCGCCACCTAGATGAAATGGACGCTAACACACCAAGTGGTCGGGCCCTGATGCTAATGAGGCGCGTGTTTGGACCGACTCCGGCAGGGATTGTCCTTGCCATAGTTCTTCACAGCTGTTTTTCTACCTCACGTTCTCCCGCTTTTTTTCTTCCTCCAGCCATCCACCCTCTTTTCTCGCCGCTATGCACACCCTCTCGTCTATTTCTGCACTCCTCGCTGCTTCAGTTGTCGCCGCCGAACATGGCATCGGAATTACCCGTACCATAAGCCACGCGAAGAATGCGGAACGGTTTGCGCAGGGGCTACCACCTCTCCCTCCCCCCAATCTGAAGCAGCCTACCAGTGAGTCTGACGTGGCGCCTAAGTATACACGCCTAGCTATAACGATTGAATTGATTTAATCAAGGGATGGCTCGTGCCGTTGCTCCTCGTGCCTCTCCCAGTCCATGCACAACCACCCAGTAGGTCGATTATATCCATTTACTCCTAAATATAAATAGCTAATAAAACTCGACTTTTAGGACCATTTCAGGCTTAATCGAAGTCACAGACAAATCGAGTGGCGCACTGTACGGCTACGTCACAAACATTCTCCTCAACGGGTATAGCATTGTAGAAAGCTCAGAAGAACTTCGCACCGTCTCGATCACTCTTCCGTGCAATCCTAGCGCGAATGATTTAGCCTCGGTCAACATTGCTTCGGTGTGTATGCCTACTTTCTTATGTAGAAAATATATTTACCCGTCCCTTAGGGTACGAGCGACCATCCTTACTGGGGTGCTATCATGCGTTACAGCAGTCCCAATAATGACTTGACTACCACGAATGGCAAGTGAGTATTTTTTCGTCCTGTTTGTTGTCTACTCTAACATATTGTCTCTTTAGCTATGTTTGGATGGGAACTACCGATCTCAGTAAGTGCCCCTGTCTTGTGTCTAAGCACCTTGATTAACTAAAATAACATGAATCAGCTGGGAAAACGCCCACCTCAACAGGCAACTCGCTAAAAGACGCTCAAGATATCGAACAAGCTAGCGAATCGCCCATTGTACGTACTTTAGCTCAGATAGGGTGCCACTTACTGACTTGGCCCTCTTTAGTGAACGTACGATCTTAACACTGGCGGGTTGACTATGACATGGTACAATACCGGCGGCAGCCCGGGTACTACGATCCCAGCTATATCTGCCTCAGTTTTATACGCCACTGGGAACGTCGCAACGCTCAAACAACGCTTGAATCGCCAGGATGTCTATCCAGTCGTACGTAGAATGATTGGCTATCGGCTCGATAACCCGCTGAATTTTGAATAACTTTCCTTTAGAACTACCGTCTCGTTCAAACAACCACGGTCAACCATTAGACGAGTCTGTGGCAGCTTCTCAGGCTATTTTCGCACAGTATTTACCGATCGTTACGCTTTTTCGGTAGGGTTACGGATTTCAATCATTCGTCTTTCAGTGATTTCGTTTTATGAGATGCCCCGATCTCTCAAGCGCATCGCATTTCCGCAACCAAATACAAACGAGTTTAGCTTTTAGCCCCTAGAATTACCATTTATATTTTAAACATATCTACATTTTAATTTTATATCTCTGCTCATTAGTCTACACTTAGACACTCGCTCCAGCCTCGACATCCGTCTCATTTGCCCTCCCTTTAGTCTCGTCCATCACCCTTTGCACGACCTTTAATCCGCCGACCAGGGCGACTCGACGCCTGTGTTGCAATACCCCTTAAACTTCTGAGAGGGTGTGGAGCTTTCGACGGAAGTGTACACTTTCGGTACTAAACTTAAAGTAAGCATCTCCGTACCGTTTGCCTTGGTGTGCGCCGACGATTCGGGCACCTCCGAGCAGAATAAGTGCTCGGTCAAATAAACATGTAGAATTGGCCTAAATTGATACGGATGAGCCGGTTTGGATTGGAGAGAGGTCATGTGCTTTCAGGTGCTGTGGGTCTCGCTGCGAAAGGATTGCGGTATCACCCGTCGGAGGTTAAGGAATACGCTCTCGGTACTACTTCGCATATGATGTGACATGTGGCAGTCCTCGCAGTCACCTTGTTTCAGGAGCTTGGATTCTCCACACGGTTATCCGGAGGCTCCTTGGAGCTGAAACCTCCGAGGGTGGTACTCAATTGCCCACGCGCCTGTGAACCGCATGATAAGTTTTTTTTGAGCCACTCCGGGCGTTACGCTGATGTCGTCTCGTATTCTCCGGAGGTTGGACTGCCGTTCGGTGTACTATCTAGGCGAAGAGCGTGAAAGTCAGCCCCAGTTTCAGCTCTTTGCTCCAAGATCAACCTCATTTCCAAATTACCCGTCGCGAAACAGAAAAGGTAGGTCCAGTTTATGATTTGAAACTGTAAGGCGATTTGCGGTTGAGGAATATATCATAGTCGTGAATCACGGCAATCGGGCGCGACGCATTTTGGATTCCATGTTTGATTCTGTTTGGATGCCTTGGGAGTGAATGCAGACTGCAATAAGCGCCGAGTCGGGCTGCCAAGAACGACCACTAGCCACCCCTCTCGTAACACGTACACACTTATTTATTTCTCCTCTTCTCTTCGCTTCGATCAACAACTTACCGGTGCGTATTCCTTGCTTCTCCGTACATGGATATCGTGTTTACTCGTGTTTAGGTTACGGGCGACCATCCCGACCGAGGCGCCATTTTGAGCCATTATAGTACCAACAACAACTTGATTGTACAGTGTGATAAGTTAGTTATCTGAGATTTTCATTCCCTATATATGCTAGCGGTCTATCTTCGTGTATAGCTACGCCTCGATGGGAACCAATGGCCTCGGAGGTGATCTCGTTCAGTGCTAGATACACAACAAACACAAGAGTCTTAGCATCTTAAACCAGCTAGTGAGGTCTTTCCCATCGTAGGGAATTGATTCAAAGGCTCAGGGAGCCGACTAGCTGAGCGAATCACCCACCATACATAATTCAGCTCAAGTAGCGCGCGACTCATTTCGAATCCGATCCTCTACAGTGGCATTACGACATTTCCACTGGTAAATTGAGCGCGCAATGGCATGATAGCGACCAGAGCATGGCTTGTATGATACCCGTTATTGTCGGCCGAGCATGCATGCGGTCAAAGACGCCACGAAGACGATACAGCGCTTCGGCCGCCTAGACGTTGAGTAGAATGACAGGTCATATTCTTAGTTAGTTATCGCCGATCCCTTCCGTTTCCGTTTAGAGCTATCATTTAGTCGTGGTAATCAATTAGCCTAGCTTGCAACAGCTTCCTAGGCTATTTTTGTCCAGTGTTTCCCGATCGTTGCGCTTTTCTGGTAGGGTCGCGGATTTCAGTTATTCATTTTCTAATAGTTTCGTTTCTCAACGTGCCCTGATCTCGCTAGCAAATCACATTCTCTTAACTAAATACAAACAATTCTAGTTCTTGGAATGCGGTTCCTAAATTTATCTTAATTCCATTTACATCTTGATTTATGTTCATTTCGGGCTAGTTTGTTTGCACTCAGACGCTCGCTCCGGCCTCGGCACCTGCCTCGCCCGCCCTCCTCCCTTCAGTCTCTTCGATCACTTTTCGTACATCTTCCAGTCCGCCAACCTGCACAACCCGGCGCTCACGCTGCAAAAGTCCCTTGAACTCCTCTGGGAGGACGTCGCGCTCGAAGTTGAACGAGCTGGAGCCAGAAAGAGCCGACTCAACGGCTTCAGAGAATTTGGCTGGATGTGCAGTTGCGAGCATCACTTGGATAGTTCCGGGGGGGCTTTGAGGTAATGTGAGTAAGATGCGAATAGTCGCGAGGACACGAGTGCGTACTTGTGGGGCGCAAACTTCGTGGCGGCATGCAATCCAACGGCGGTGTGGGGATCAGCAACATAGGGCCTTGATGATCCAAAGTGCTCCTTGATCGTCTGAGTCGTCTAGAAACAAGAATCTTGGATCAGATACGTCATGATCAACTAGACTAAACCACATACCTCGGGATCAGATACCTTCGTCGCGACGAACTCCTTCCGTGCTGCTTCGATGACGGAGATCGGTACGGCCACGCGGCCGTCCGACTTCACGCGGCTCATCCAGCTGGCAAGTGTGGGGCCTGCGTCGGAGCCCGTTTCATGGGCGAGGTACCATAGCAGTCGCTCAAAGTTGCTAGAGACGAGGATGTCCATCGCCGGGCTGAGTGTTTCCTTAACGGCGGAAGTCTGTTTCCCGTCAGAGGCGCCGTGCGCTGGGACTGTTGGGTCTGATGGTACTGAGTGATGGGCTAATTAAGTAAAATGTATGCGATGAACATTGGGGAGAATACGCACCTTCGGATGTGGAGTCTTCTGCGGCGGTAGCATATACCCCCGTTGCCCAAAACCGAGCCAAAATATCGTTGGAGTTAGTCGCAATTCCGAGTGGAGCCCCCGTCGGCAACCCCATGCGAGTCGCATACCACCCAGCAAGTACATCTCCAAAGTTCCCTGTCGGAACAACGAATTGTACCTTGACTCCCTCACCCTTGGCCTTGACAAGCGCAAGATACGCGTGGAAAAAGTACACCGTCTGAGCGAGGATGCGCGCCCAGTTGATCGAGTTTACGGCACCGAGACGATGGCGCGCGTTAAACTCAGCGTCGGCGAAAAGAGCTTTGACAGCATCTTGGCAATCGTCGAAGGTGCCTCGGAGGGCGAGGTTGTGGACGTTGGCGTCACGAACGGTTGTCATTTGGGCTTCTTGGATGGGAGATACGCGGCCGAGGGGATGGAGGATATAGATGCTGATAGATGGCTTGCCGCGAAGACCATAGATGGCGGCGCTACGCACGTTCGTTGATGATGGGGCGGCAAACTAGGAAGTGAGGATTTATACATACCTGCCAGTATCACCGCTCGTCGCTCCAACAACCGTCAGGCGCTCTTGTTCCGCGAGAGGCTTCCCTTTGTTGCGCCGAGCGAGGAAATATTCAAACAAATTCCCTAGTAATTGCAGCGCCACGTCTTTGAACGCAAACGTCGGGCCATGGAACAATTCGAGGACGTATTGCTCCCCCTTGTCATCAAGTTGGTGAAGAGGAGTCGTCTCGGGGTGTCGAAAGGTCCCATAAGACTTCTCAACCAACTTCTTCAAGTCATCCGATGGGATCTCGTCGGTGGGAATGTATAAAGAGAGCACAGTGTGCGCCAGCTCAATGAACGATAAATTTTGCCATTCTGAGACCCAGTTGTCGGGAAGAGTTGGGATCGAGTCTGGGATGTATAGACCACCATTGGGTGCAAGACCAGTGAGAACAGCCTAAGAATATAGGCTATTCTATTAGGGAGCTAGATATCGTGTACTTGATCAACACACCTCTTCGAACGACAGCCGTTCGTTGCCCCCACGAGTTGAGAAATATTTAATAGCCATGTCGAGCGAGTAAGAATGCAGATGATTGTATGGTGGGTGTGGTGGGTATCCGTGAGTCACGACTGGAGCAAAAGGTTGGTTTGTCGTTTATTAATCCTCGGCCGATCAAAAGCGCCAGGCGTTCGCGGAAGGGTCAAATAAATGCCGCCGGCAAACATCCGAACATGGAAACTAAGTTGAAAACGACAAAATTCAATTAAGATAGTGAGATGGCAAGACAGACAAAGCAAGTGCAAAAATATTAAGGCCCTTGAAGGGATTTGTTCTGAAAAATTGGCATGCGACATTATTGAGGCAGACGCACGGTCAACTCTAGTAAAAGGCGAGGGTTGAATGCGATATGTGTTCACCTCTGTCGCTGAATACCAGAGGACCTCTGAGAGGTGGCCCCTCTGCCAAAATATTTAAATCCGGCTTTGTGGGTCGCAGGTTTTCTCGGCAAAGGTGCCCGGCTCCCATTACGTTTGAAGCATTACTGCACCCTTACTATTTCATCGCTGTGGGCTACAGCAAATTAGTAGATTGTATTTCAAGAAATAAGTACAGCGCGACCAGTCTCGTCTACCAGAGCAAGGCGTACAGAGGAACCCAGCAGTCGTCTCTTCGATCTGCCCGCTACACCGTCGCCCTCTCTCAGAATATCCGCATCGACCCCATGCCCATCCTCATCCTCCAACTCTAGCACCTTCATTATCGTCCGCAGTTTCAGCGACACTCTAGCGTCGTGGTAAATTTTTATAAACTCAAACGACCGCGATCCCTTCAGCTCCGACGTCTTCTCTACTCCCAACCGTTCCTCAGCCTCAGGTTCAAACGACAATGCAAGCGGCCCAAGACGCTTCGACTCGCGAAACCCCATCATCTGCCTCCACAAAGACCTCAGCGCAGCCGGCGTCCAAACCACCACCCGCTTCTTCAACTCCACGATCGGCCGCAAAGACACTACTGCGGCAGAACACCCCTCCCAGGGCGCCCGCCCGCGCACAGGCACGATCCACGCAGCGCGCCTCCACGCGTCGCTCGTGAATTTCTCTGCGGCTGCGGCCTGGTCCGGCGCGGGCGTCCCGTCTTCCTGGAGCCAGGTTTGGGAATGCGGCGCTTCCAGGGCGGCGAGCATCCCTTCTGTTAGGGAGGGCGGGGGACACGCGAGTGAGGGGAACAAATGAGGTTGTGCGATCATGCTGTGCAGATGGCCCTTGTACGTTTTGTTGGCTCGGGTAGGGAGTTGAGGAGGTAAGCTGGGAAGCGGGTCTAGCGCGGAATGAGGCGGGGAAAAGCTGCGGGGGATGTGCGAGGGTGAAGTGATCGATTTTTCACCTGGTGTGATCCCCGTTTCAATCCTCTCCACTGGAGATCGCCGTGGGGGTGCCTGCATTACATCAGGAGGAGGAACGCGGGGTTTAGGGTCGCTTTGGTGTCTAGTGGCAAAGGCAGGCACGACATTCCAGTTGTATGTATGCGTAGGAGGCACGATCATGGAAGATGACCTGGCGGGCGTGTGCAACAGCGGCTGCGACTCGAACGAAATTTCATCTTCGTCCTCAGGCCTAGCTCTAGCTCTAGCTTTAGCTTCAGGAAGTCGAAAAGCGGGTAACGCTTCCTGCCTAGCAGATGCATTTCGCCGAGCCTGTGGAGAGTCGATCGATTCGATAGAGTCGTCATAGACGCTTTTCTCCCTTGACGACACCTTGGGTGTCGGGGAACGCACATCCGAAATCGAGTCCTGAGTGCTAACGGACGGGATCGATCCCGACTCTCCCGAGCGAAGTTGATAGGGCGCGGGGCTGATTGCCTTTTTCGCGGAAGAGGCGGGCCCGGGGGCCGGTCGTTGCGCTTGTTTGCTTGGGGATAAGCTCACATCAGCCAGGGAGGCCTGGAGAACCACACTGTGGCGAGGACTCGAAGCCAAGTTTTTCGGGGGAGGTCGGACTTGATGCTCAAAGTCTTCCAACGAGAGCGAACGCGAAGCAGCGATGAGATCGTCTGGAGACGCTTTTTCAATAGTCCTAGGGCTCCAAGAACTTGATGGTCGAGTGCCACTCAACGCGTGAGGCTCTCGAAGGTCAGAAGGCGACTGCGAGCTCCATGACGGAACTGGTGTTGTTGTATTCTCATTCACTTCGGAGTGGTCCGACAGCGACGAATTTGCTGGAAGAGTCACCTGCGACCCTGATACGTCTGTGTCTTGACTTGAGTTGTACAAAACAGATATGAGCTCAAGACCGGTGGGATCTTCCTCTCTAGGGTTAGGTGATCCTAAGTTATCTAGGTATGGGATAAGCTTATGAAACGTGGTTTTACAATTAAGCGGAGACTAACCTAGTATGGAATCTGGGCTTCCTGAGCCACTGGACGTTTGCGACGGGGATGAACGGGCACGACTAGGCTCCAAGTGTGTCGAGGGAGATTTTACTGAAGGAACGAGCACAGTTGATGCAGCAGTCGGGGTAGCGGACGAGAGGTGCGAAAGGTCCCACGAGGCCGAGCCATCTTCGTGTTGAGTTGCCACTGATTGTTGCGAGTCAGGTAGTTCTTGACTAGAGCCGTACATCACGGATGTTGCCATTCGATTCGAAGCTCGTTTTGAGGTGTCGCTGTGTCGCGCGGTATGAGCGAGAACTGACAAATCGGAATAAGTTGGTTGTGGTATTCGAGTAAAACTATTGAGTGTGCTCACAAGATGATTCATGTTCGCGGCTACCTATTACAGATGCCACTTCGCTTCCGGACTCCTGGAGGGATAGAGACAGGGATGCTGATACCAAGACATCAGGGGTCGGGTCATCATTGCTAATGTCGGGAGATATTGAGTTTTGGCGCTCAGAGTCATTTGTCCGGGAAGCACCATTAAGTTCCGAGTTTAGTGCTGGATTACGCGGCGGAGGCGGCGGAAGGAGTAGCTTTGAACTACCAGCGTCGTGTGGTGGGAGCGACTGGGATCCTTCGCTTGAATCGTATGAGACGGAGGCAGACACGCGACTGTGCATCCATGAACTATCATCTCGTAAAAACGCAGAAGGTATGTCTGAAATCCGGGTGGTCATAGGAGACGGAGAGGATGGTACAAGTACAACGCCTTTTGGAGCACTAGTTTCGGGAGTCGACTGGTCCAGTAGCGAAGATTTGGGCGACTGAGCATTCCGAGAAGGGCTAGGGGTTGCAAACTCGACGGGAAACTGAAGATGAAGCCTATCTCCCCGACTCGGTAACGTGACACCAGGTAATTGAAGGCCAAACGCAAGTGTTGGACTTTCAGGATTTACCCTTTCAGACGTCTCAGTGGCTAGCACTCGCTGAGGCCCAGCACCGAGTTTACGTCTTGGAGTCATTCGGACGTGAACTGACACATCGTAGGATTCGTCGGATGATTGCTCGGGAGCTGGTCTCGAGCTCGTGTTTGGGCGTTTCTGCAACCCTAGCCTCAGTCTCACAGATCCATGTCGAGTCATAGTACCTTTCGGTCTGTGGGAGGCGTTTGCTAACAGTGGGGAAGTTGCAGCTGATATCGAGGCGCTAGTGTTGGGTCTTTGGCGGGAAACGACTGTAGATAGGAGGCGGGGTCGCTTTGCTAAGCTAGACTCCGCTGGGTTGACCACATGCTCTTCTATCGAGCGTCGTCGTTTAGGAAGCAATTGTCGTCCCACAGTCAGGCCAGCCATAGACCAGTTGATACCAGAAACAAAATCATCAAGCCCAGCAAGCCCTAAAGATTCAAGTTCGGTAGGCGGCGTTCCCCAGTCTAGTAATGATAAGGAGTTCGAGGGAGAGACCGGAGAGAGGGTTCGTAATAGTGCTCGTTTGGTGGGTGGCGGTTGTCGGAGGGTGTAAGTAGACGAGGAAGACGTATCTGCTCTAATACCAGCATAAGTCAAAGACCTTTGCTTGAGGGAGGTGTTTAGAAATAACCTGCGGTGGGTAGTTTAATGAACGGTGTTAACCACTTCGCCCCGCTGTCGTCTCTGGGTCGATTTGTGCGGGCTTGTTCAACCAGTCGCAGCGCGCTTTGGGCTACCGACTCATCAGGCGTGTCCCGTCCTCGTTCCACGTGTCGAATCTGTATCGACGCAAACATTGAAGGGCTGGTTGGAGGGCTCATGGTGGTCAAGTTCAAGTTCGGTGACAGCCAAGAGGTTTTTTCACGTGATATTTTTAGGTACATTTATGGTTACAGACAAGTTCGCTTAGCCTGGCGTCTAACAACATTTATCTCGATCTTAATTAGTATCTATAATAAAGAGAGAAAGTGACAGGAAAAAGCGACATAAAGGGTCTTCCCGAGTAGTACTGGCCGTCAAACAGCTGTCAAACCATCGGATGGCTCCCGGAATCAAAGTCTTCAACACGAATCGCCAGCCACCTCTGCGAGGAGACACTGTAGAATCATAGGATAAATACCATTGGATAGCTACAAATCGATTGTACATATTCGCTTAAGTTCTAAAAATGAAATATCAGGTTTCTACAGCTGGAGTGGGATAGATTTAACTAGGGCTCACCAAAACGATTTATCCAGCACACAAGGTATATACCGTTCGAAAGCCACGGGTGAGGCGATTCTAATGGTATACTTTATACAGTCTAAATATAAGAACTTCGGCCTGTGTGACTCTCACACTATTTGCTCTACCGGTCAACAACCAAATAGTCAGGGTCCGAAGCCCGAGACTCAAAACACTCAGCATAACCTGCCCGCCACCTCTATGAGGAGCTACCAGAGAAATATAAAATAAATGCCAGTAGATAGAAGGGATATGGGAGAACCTACTTGCTTAAGTAAAGAAAAAGCAAGATCGAACTTCCAGGGTTGGTATCAGTGAAATAAAATCTTGGGCTGCCGGGACGATCGATTGAGCACAAGTGATGTATACCGTTCAAAAGCCATGACTGAGGCGATTCCAACGGTATATATAAAGTACAGTATATATCAAAACGCGATTGTGCACCACATTTGGTTAATGTCTATCTACTGGGACTCAAACCGAAGAGGTGGGGTCTTGACCCGAAGATGAGGTTACCACTTCCACGGGGAACGTGCCGTTAGTGGTACAAACCGGGGGCAGGTAGACAACAGGGGTATATACATCAAATGGAAACCGGGTTTTAGTTTGCCTTAATTACAGGTATGGCGATGAAACAGGAAAAAGGCCAAGAACACACAAGCACGAGTGCTCTACCAGTCTGCAGCTGAACAATCAGGGACCCATGCCCGAGCCTCAAACTCTCAATACAACCTGTTCACTAGGCGACCGTAAATATAAGCGATAAGTATTGTTCAATAACAGAAAGCTGAGTGAGCATACTGGCTTAAATAAAGGGAAAGAAAAAGCAAACTTCCCCCGCTGGTGTTAGCGAAACGGAATCTTAGGCTACCAAACGATTTAGTCAGCACACATGATAAATACCATTCGAAAGCCGTCGCCGAGGCGATTCTGATGGTGTATAAAATGTGTCGCGTATATGAGTGGAGGTGAAACGGGCGAGTGATAACTGCTGGGTTGAAAAGTGTAAGAACACATTGGCACGGGTGCATGTAAAAGTGCAATGGGATAGCCAAATTATACTAACTCTGTTTTGAGCGACGAGCATACCAAGGTGATATGAGTATATGCGCAATCAATTACCCACTAATATATGTATGTACAGGGATATGGATATAGAAACAGGTACCGGCACGGGGATAGACGTTAATACTAGCAGGTGTGGACAGTATGAACACAGGAGGGGGTACATGTATGGACACGGAGATGGGTACAGGTATGGGTACGGGCACAGGTACAGGTATAAACACAAGAACAGGTACAGGTATAAGCATAGGTTTGTGTCTGAGTGTGAGTATGTGTACAGATATGGGTACAGGAATCGGAGCAGGAATGAGCACGGGCACGGGAACGGGAATAGATGGAGCTGAAGATGGACACAGACATGGGTATGGGTATGGAAGTAAAGACAAATGCGGGTATCAACACGGGGACAGGCATAAGTACGGGTGCGGAATCGACGCAGATATGATTGTGGAACGGGCAAAAATGAATGGGCAGGCACGGGTAGTGGCATGAGTGTTGGGCCTTATTTTTCAGAGTGATGAAAATCCCCCAAAGTAGGTTAAGCCGGTGGTTCTGATACTGGGGCCCTGACAGAGATGTCGTATGGAGGCCGGAGGCCTACGGGTTACCACTAGTACTTATAAAGTGTGTATCCCGTTGAAAGCCTTGATATCTGTCTCGCCACCGATCACCGAGTCTCGATCATGAGGACCAAATCGGCACCTGTTGTCTACGTCACCCGAAGCAGGCTACATTCCTATATATACAGACGTAACCCCCGAGTTCACATATCGAACGTCCTCCCCGCATCAACCCATCTCTAGAATATTTGCTCTCCACTATGGCTGTACTTTCGAAACTTGCGCCTATTATCGCAGGTAACTTTGCTCTTCAAGCGGCATTTGCGTCCGTCTTCGTCCCGACTCAGAATGAGATGTTCTACGACTTGTGCGGAGCTGTCGGCTTCCTGACTGGTGCAGGAATGTCTCTTTATTATCCGTCTCTACGGGATAAATTTTGGTACAAGATCCCTGGTGCTGCGCTTCCCCCCATTACGAGCTTTGCCCCTCGCCAGCTTCTCTTGACTGGATGTTTGTGCCTGTGGTCCGGCCGTTTGGGGAGTTTCCTTATACAAGTACGCCCATCTCTTACCTTTGCACCTACGCCGGATATCTAAACTTCCTCATAGCGTGCGTGGAAAGCCGGAGGTGACTCCCGCTTTGATGAAATCAAGAAACAACCCAAGAGGTTTGCTGCGTTCTGGTTTGGTCAAGCCCTATGGATATCTATCGTTGGATTACCTGTATTCCTCGTAAGTTGTACATGGCCCTAACCGAACACCTTCAGCTAAATCATCCAACTAGGGGAATATCTTGCCGGCCGCAAAGCATGCACCCCTCGGACCACGAGATCTTCTTGGTCTATCAGTATTCGCTGCCTCTCTAGCATTTGAGGTAAGTTATTCCCGCAAATAAAATTGAGTAGGCCCCTAACAGTACCTGTACCACAGGCCGTCGCCGACCGTCAGAAGTCCAACTGGCGTGCCAAGAAGAATGCCAAAGCTCACGATGAAAAGTTTATCACTTCGGGTCTTTGGAGCATCAGCCGTCATCCGAAGTGAGATTTTCCAGCAGCTAGCACAACACTCATGGTACTAACCAATGGTGAACTTTCAGCTACGCCGGTGAAGTCGGTATCCAAACCGGAATCTGGCTACTCTCCACCGCCGCGCTCTCGTCGCCTCTACTTCCTAAGTTTGCCCCGCTAGTAGCCGGCATCAGCCCATTATTCACTTGGTTCTTGTTGAGAAAGGTGGGTCTTCCGCTTTATTTGCCATATCTGGAGGAGCGCATGCGCACGCATGCTTCTTGCGAGGGTTTGATCCGTTTTGGGAAGTAAGGGCATGTAGCGCAGTTGGTAGCGCGCTCGCTTAGCAGTTCAGCCTTCGGTTGTTCCACTTGCGAGAGGTCCTCGATTCGAATTCGGGCTTGTCCATTCTTTTGTTCCCTCTTCATCAGTTCACCACGAGCAAAGAATCGTTTGTTAACCAATTTTGATTTTAGGTTTCGGGCGTTCCCCCTCTCGAGGTATGACGCGTTTTATAAGTACATTCGGGTAAACCTTACTGATATTTTGCGTAGAAATCTGGCAACAAGAAATTCGGAAGCGACCCCAAGTGGCAGCACTACAAGAAGTGAGCCTTTTCTGTTTCTTCGTCGCTATTGTCAATCTGACACCCCGCACTTCAGGACGGTCCCTATCTTTTTCCCTTGGGGAGGTTATAACTAGATGCTTCCCGAATATTAGTATTAAAGTGTTAATATCACGAACCTGGATATGTACTTAGGGTGTTGTATGTATTATTGAAGTCATGCGCTGTATGCACAAACCTTTGCTCAAGTGGTCGCTGGGAAAGCACCAGTCAGACGCAGACGCCATTTTGAAGCCTTAAACCAACCTAGGCTGTTTACACAACTTGTTTCGAACTTGTCATATCGCTTAGCCCAGACAGCACACTGAAGTGAGGTGGACAAACTTGAATTTCAGCTACTAGAATGTACACTAGCAACGACAGTTCGAATATAAAACGAGCGTCCAATTGTTAAAGAATGGAGTTTGAAATGAAGGGCGTAACAGAGAGCGATCTGTGAGCGCATTGGGAGAAATGACAGAAAGACGTATGGATGTATGTTTCGGTATGAAAACAATAGGCCAGTGCAAAGGGCAAGAAAGATTCAAATCCAAGACATGGTCTGGTGTTGGGTTTCAGACTACTTGTTGGCTTTAGTTGCGGGCCTTGCGCATGCGGCCAAACGCCGGGCCAGTGAGCATGGCAGACCTATCAACCGCTGGGAGGGAGCGACGGCCGAGCGAAGTCGAGTCCGAGGTCAAGCCAGCCGGGATCTCGCTGCACATCTAGAAGGGAGTCATAAGGTGAGCTCTGAGTGAAAGTGTCAGGCTGTATGCGCGACTCACATCAGTAGCAGAAGACGGGATAGTCATGGCGGCGACAGCGTCGGGTTGAACAACGACAACCGCGGCGAAGCCGTGTGCGAGATGCCAGTCAATGTGGCAATGCATGACTATGTAGCAAGTCAGTATTTGAGTCTAGTTGAGACTTTGTGCTTAGACTTACACCACACGCCGGGGTTGGTAGCCTCAAAGCGGAGAACGGCCCAAGAGTTGGCAGGGATAACGTGGGTGTCGCGACGAATCGGGTTTGTGGTGTTGTAGATCTTGGTTTGAGCGTTCTCGAGGGTAAGCAGACCAGAGCCTTCACCAACGATCCAGAATTTCATGCCGTGCACTGCGAGCCGAGGAATTCAGCATCTGCTGGACGGAAAAGGTTCATGAAGGGACTTACAGTGGTATGGGTGGTCGATACCGGTGTCCATATTGTTGATGATGATATCCGCCGCACCGGACTCCTCAAAGGTGATGGAGGCGACGTTCGAGCTGTTCACGCTTCCACCTTGGTTCACGGTCATAAGCACGGGCTTGTAGACAAGATCTTTGAACTTGGTAGCGTTGACGGTGAACCCAGCATCAAGTACACCGCCGACGATCGCAAGGCTGAAAGCAGTATCGAAGATCCCGCGTTGGACAACCGTTGTCGGAGCATCCTGGACAACGATCGGCACAAGGGAGGAGGTATCGAGGTCCGTGCAAGTAGTCATAACGTCCGTCCAGTCCGAGGTCGTCGGCTCGTTGGTGGTGGCAGTAGAGGACCCGACCTCATCGACATAACGCATGATCGCAAAGGTGGTGTTCGCGAAGTCGTCAGGGAGGGTGGTCAAGCAAGCCGTGTTCATCTCGGCACGCATCCAGTAAGCATCACCGACGGAGCCAACAGAGGTATCAACGATGACAGAGTAACGCTGGCCGTTGTGGAACTTGAGGCGATGGAGAGCGCTGTTGGTCTCACTGTAGATCCCAGTGTCGTCAGCCTCGGTGACGTTGAGGGTGTGACCGTCAACAGAGTACCAGAACATAGCTAAGGAAGTATATGAGTAAGATTTTTCGCGTACGAGCGACGATCCAAGACGTACCATGAGAAGCGCTATTAATGAGACGGAAGCGGTACTTTTTGTTGGGCACAACCTGGATCTCAAGCGGGGTTTGGGTGAAGCATGAGCTGCTATTGCCGTAGGTTTCACAGTCCCAGGTGCCGTGACCGTTGAACATAGCGGAATTGGGAGATGGCGCAGCGATACTCTGCAACAAGAAGGAGTCGTTTAGTACTGCGCATATACGTGGGAAATTGAAGAGCTACTAACACCCTTGTAGCCAGCCGAGGACAAGAGAGCCTCGGTGATGACTGCAGAGGTGTCGTGGTACCAATCGGCGACGACTAGGATCTGATCCTCATCGTAGTCAACTCCGCGCTTGAGCGGATCGTCAGGCGAGTGAATAATGAAAGCCTTTAGGACATTGTTAGCTGAAATTCCGAATATATGCGCTATGTCTACTCACCCCATGAATACCATCGGCGAGCTGAGTTGAAGCATGTGCGCTGTAATAAAAAAAAACCCATTTTCAGGTGTGAAACTCAACAGGATAGTTCATATTACTTACTGCCACCAGTAAGTGCCGTATTGCCCGTCGATAGTGAACTGATAAGTATAGCTCGAGCCAGCGGGGATAGGGCACTGAGTGATACCAGCCGGCCCATCCATCCACGGCGTTCCCTGCTGAAGGAGTCCGTGCCAGTGGATGGTAGTGCCAACCGACATATCGTTCTGAACGTTGACTACAATAGTGTCACCATCGTTCGCCTCGATAGTCGGTCCGGGGTACTGGCCTAAATAACTAGGGATAAATAGCTGCACGCGATAGCGAATGAATAAATGCGCGACGTACCGTTGACGACAAGCATAGGGCGGTAATAGCCGTCCGGAGCGCCCGTCATAGTCGCCACGGTCCAGTCATAGGTACGAGTGACGGGAACGTTGGTGATCACAAAGTCGCTACTGAGCGTGAGCTGAGCGAGAGCCTGAGTGACGGTGGTAGCCGAGGCGGTAACGGTGGAGGTGACAGCGCTGGTGGTGCTAGTTGCAGCAGCCGTATCGGTCGAAGATGACGAGGTAGCAGTGGCCGTAGCAGTCGAAGAAGTGGAGGTTGCAGTAGCGGTGGACTGAGCGAGTCCGAGTCCGACGAACAAAGACAGAACGCCGAGTACGGCAGGACGAGGGAGCAACATGCTGAGAGATGGAGCTGAAGAACGAGTGATTGCCGAGAATGCCTTGGAGAGATGGTGGTTCGTCGACGCAGATGCAGAAGACGATGGAGAAACTCTGCGCTGATTATGCGCTCTTATATACCCTTCAAACCCCCAGAAACAAATGAAGAGATGTGGTAGCCGTAGGTCGGCAATAGCGCGTCGTCTGTGTCCCTTACGCACAAACATTTCAGCATCGCAGCCCCCGCCTAACGGCCTCTAGAACCCTCTAGCCAATTGTCATTCCATATTAGGCAAGCTAGGACTAAGAGCGAATGATGTAAGGCGGCGACTGATAGTGATAGTCCCGCTTGGCTCCGTCTGGCCTAAGACCATAGGCTAGGCAGGCACCAAAAATAAAAGTAGCCTATTCCTTCAACACAACAAAAGAGTCTAATTGCTTCTCTTGGTCAATTGTGACAAATTTCTCGAGGCCGAGGCATGAGTAAAGACTGCGGACAGAAGGAAGAGGAAGAACACTGCTGCGCACGGCGGGCCGCCCATCAATGATTTACCATTTGAGCGGTTGCGCAGCCTAGAGTTTTTGACGGATCGTCCAAGTTGGTTTGATTGAATGCTTGGTAGGTCGAGGAATTGATGGGGTTTGGCAATTCGTTTATTGCGTGGGTGTCGGCAAAGCTTGGCGTGCGCAGAGTGGAGGGATGAAGAGAGCAAGGAAGGCCGAGGAGGCTTCGATTGCTCGGTTGTGAGATAATTGACAGCCGGAGCAAGCAGCTTAAGTAGTTGTGGACTTGAACCACCTAATTCTTTTCAGTTACTAGCAATTGATATTCAGCATCGTCTGCGCTCGGTAGCGTTGCTGTAGCTCAATGTGCGAGTGGTCTAAAGTGTGGCTCGAATGAATGAACTCGGAGCTTGGCAGGCCGAGCGGGATCGATTCGTGTTGGAGGATCGATTGCGTTTGTGACACATGCTGACCGCGCAATATCTATATACTGAATTCAAATTAGTCTTCTGACAGCAGGTATGGACAAGAACGTTCTCGTAATTGCGAGGTCATTCACAATGTCTATCGGAAGATATAATGAAATCAGAGGGGATCGCCGAGCCGCTTTGATATGAAACTTCCACATAGCAGAAGCGAGCATAAAAAGAAAAACAATATCACAGACCGCGAGGGTGCCTAGCCCAAGCGATTTTCAGGCATCCACAGACGTGTAGATGAACGAAATTAAAATCGGGAGAGTATGGAAAGCCGGAGTGAG
>JANWGL010001671.1:0-21531 GCA_025200755.1 Ceratobasidium sp. C01
GAGATCGCTATGTGGGAGAAATATATTAGATGGGTGCGGGGCCGGTGATGGGGCGTTGATAGGCGGGGAAGGGGGTGGCTTACTTGTACCGGGGGAAGCGTACGCTCCCAGCACAAGCCCCGTTCTCACTTGTGCACACATGCAATTCAACTCTCCCGGCTCCTCCCGCACGCTCGTACTCCGTAGGGGGAACCATCCCCGACACTTGAGTCTTGCCTCCACAGCTAGTGCACTTGATTGGATCGGCCCACTTGAAGTATTCGTGCTTGAACCACTTGACAAGCGCTTGCGCCAACGCGTCCTCCTCACACGGCAGGGGTTTGTCAGATTGTTGTATTGCAGTCGCCTCAGCCCTGATCCGCTCCATTGGGATTTCCGCTCGAGCGAGGTCCTACGGCCGTGCTCAGTGCATACAGTAAACCTGGGAAGAATCGATAAAAAGGGCGCTTACCAACAAGTCTTGTCTCTCATACGTGTCCATTTGTTTATCTAGGTTCCTTAATGTTGCGAATATAGTCGGCTCTGGGCGTGGAACATTATTTCTTGCTGCAGTAATGGGTGCTGCGCCCGACCCAACGGGAGCAGTGATGATAAGCAGTCCAATCGCTATCTGTAATTGGGAAAGATCCTGGGCTGTTATTGGACGTGGTGGGGCCCATCCACTACGTTGAGCATGACGCAGGAAACGAGGAAAGAGACGCAAGGACAGCTGTTGAGCAGAGATGGGGTCCATCACACTTAGATGTGGCGACTGGGGAGAACCAGCGCGGCGCCTATTGCACGTTGTCTTCTGCAGCGCTTATTAGAAAAATCAAATCAACCGACCACCGCCACGCCGTCACGAGTCTCTTGTTCCCAACCACTATGGATTTCTTGAAAGCTGAGATCGCAGCGAAACGCAAGCCAGCGGATGGGTTGGACTCTCGACCTCAGAAGTACATGCGAAAGGGGGACATTGAGAGGTTAAAACGGGAGCAAAAGGCGCAGGAGGAGGAGGCAAAGCGACAAGCAGCCAAGGAGGAACAGGAGCGGAAACAAAAAGAGGTGCGTCGCTCCGTGTTTAATTGCTACGAACCTTTTTTTACACCTTCGACTTGTAGGCAGCCGAAAAACTCAACGTCGCCTCGTCTTCAAAATCAAAATCTGCCTCGCCGTTCCCAGAGACTGGCACACCCGGCGAAGCAGGGACGGGCGAGGCGTTCAACATCTCCAACGATGAGGCAATTCGTCGTCTCCGACTCAAAGGGCAGCCCATCCGGCTCTTTGCCGAATCGGACCGAGAACGTCGTTTGCGGCTGCGTGCACTCGAGTTGATCGAAGAACGTGGCGAACGTGGAGGCGGGCAGAACGTGTTCAGAAAGGCATTGGAGGAGATGGAAGGGACATTGAATATGGAGGAGATTGAGAAGAAGGCTGGGCAGGTGGATAAGGGGAAGGCGGTGGCTGGTGAATCGGGAGACTCAAACGCTGCGGCGGGGGTTGGGGAGGCGAAAGCTGCTGTGGAGGAGAACGCTGTTCTGGATTTGGCACTGGTGAAGACGAACCCGGACAAGCTGTATCCTTTGATCTATTATGCGCTCAAGAAGGTATTGAAGGAGTGGGAGCAATCTATGGCGGAACGTCCAGGTGAGTATTTTTCCGTTTTGGCATGTTGGTTGGTCTCCTGAACCGCTTCTCAGACCAGGTCAAGCGTTCTACACAGGGAAAACTCGCAGCGGCCACACAAGTGCAGTCTGCCGAATACCTAAAGCCCTTGTTCAAGCAACTCCGATCTAGAACTATGGCGGAAGACGTTCTCGGCAAACTCGCAGAAATTGTACACTTCATGCAGAAACGGGAGTACCAAAAAGCCAACGACGCCTACCTGCGCCTCAGTATTGGGAATGCTGCGTGGCCCATTGGGGTAACCATGGTTGGGTACGTCCACACTTATAGGGTCCTATCTCACCACGCATGACTCAACTTGTCATTTAGTATTCACGAGCGTTCTGCCCGCGAAAAGATTTCGTCCGACCAGGTAGCGCACGTACTGAACGACGAAGTTTCACGGAAATATATTCAAAGTGTAAAGAGGTGAATCCTGGCTGTCCCACTTCTCCCTTTATGCTTTACTCACACGGCTCTGTAGGTTACTCACTTTCGCACAAACAAAATACCCACCTTCCGACATGTCCCAACTCATGGGTTAGATCACCCACGTATCTCTCTACGCTTTTCAATTGTTTACATGTACTTTTGTAATATCTCTGGATCAATTCAACGACCCGGCTCATTTTGCTGGATCTTGTTGCCTCGTTTACACACAACGGGTCAAATCAGGGTAATAACTACATTAAATGAGTGGTCGTGTGTACTTTTACGGTGAATCGAAAGCATTAGATACAGTAAATGAGAGTGATCTATTGCAACCCGCTCGAACGCTCCCTCGAGATCCTCGCAACGTAAGTCTGAGAGACGACATTGACTATTCATGTACAATTCAGTCAAATATTCAGTAAGGATTGAGAATATGAATACTCACACGCCTCCATGTACCTGTCCATGCACCGTGATAGACATGTCTCTTCTGAGCTCCCAAGTGACGTGCCGGGTTTCGTTACACACTTGGAGTAACATTTTTCATTGATTTTCTGCGGGGCGACTTCTGGGTCAGTTCTCGCATATACCAAGCCAGAAACATTGACGTACGTTAATGAGCTCTTGCGCGTTCGCCAGTGCCATTTCATTCCTCAGCCCGTCCATCAGCTGTTGCTTCCGAACTGCCTGGTCTGTAGACACAAATGAAACAGACATCAACCCCCGCACCGCTTATGTGCAGCATATGCGCAAATAATTTAACTTACCGGCAGCACCAGCACCACCCGGAAGGTTGCTCTTGAAGAAATCCGACATAAATTTAGTTATAGACAAGCACGAAGAGGATCGAGAGCAGCGTGAGCAACTGACCGACGGCGCTTAGTGTTGGCCAAGCACGGCCATACATATCTGACGCGCCACTTCCCGAGAGTTTCCGGCCTGACCACTCCCACCGCGCGAGTTACTACTACCCTCATTGTATATCTGAACTCGCAACCATGTCTGAAGTTGAGGAACTAAAGGCGTTAGTACAAACACGTTTATCTAGTAGTCGGATTGAAAGCTCATCTGTATCATGGCTTAGGAAATACGTTCTCCAGACCGCCGGCTTTGACGGTACGATACAATTTCTCCTATTCGAGTATAACCTGTCATATCTGACCCGAATATTTACCACTTTCAAGCCCGCTTCCCTAATGCCAACCAGACCAAGCACTGGTGAGTCCTCATTTTCATCAGAACTACGCCGTTTCATCCCGGAGCTCACACGGGGGTCCGGGGCCCGGCTTAGCTACCAGAACTACATTGATTACTTCAAGTGCGTCAACGCCAAGGGTGATGACTTCGCTCCATGCAAACAATTCAGCCGCGCGTACCACTCTTTGTGCCCCAGTAAGCATCATTTGACCATTGAGATGTCTGATAAGCATTATCGACTCAATTTTTGCGTTCTCTCTTCGTTTCCTATCAGATGAATGGGTGAGTACGGGGTTTGATGATGCCGACTGGGAACTAAACTTAACGTTGCTGTTCCGTCGTAGGTCTCGCGCTTCGACGAGCAACGGGAGAATGGCACTTTCCCCACTTCCCTCGAGCCTTGATTGTAGATCGCATCCTCGTGTCATTATTACGCAAATCCCAAATGCGATGGAACGGCAATAAAATGACTTTTGTTCTTAGATTGTTGTGTTTGAAGGATTAAGCTTTGCAGATCAAGGGGGTCCTATTTATTCGTGCAGGTATGTCCGCCCAGTGAAATTGCACGGTTTCACGGTTGGAGCTTTCTTATTTCCTCCGACGCAACTAGATCGTAAGATCGTTTCGTTGTGTTCACTGTTGCACCATTTGCTGGTCCCTTCATCAACTTATTCATCTTCGACCCACTCGCACCATGCCCCAACTCCCTCTTGTTGCATCTTGCTTGGCAAGTGCTAACCTGAAACTACATGCGTCCGATTTTGTCCGTTCGCAGAGGTCATCTCGGCGTTAGCCTAGGTATGGGACGCCAACTGAGTCCGAGACCAAGCTGTAAGCACTGGCATATTGATATGCGCTTCTTTCTCCCTCACGGAAGTGGTATAACTGAGTTATATATTTATTTGAGAGAGATAGTGAGAGGCGTCCTGGTTGCCTGGTCTCCCCGTCAAATGCTTAGGATATCATGCGACACGACGTTAACCTTCAATGGTGAGTATTTTTCTAAAGTTTGTTCTTGAATTTGTTATTGGCATCAGTGCCTAATGGTAGATCCCACCTGCGCCGGGATATGCCAAGGGAAGTGACAGTTGCTTTATCTTTCTCAGCCCCATCTTGTTGATAGATTGTTTCGTTATAAAATGTCGGCGTGTTCTCGAACGTTGAGAAATTGAGACACACATCAGAACAAACCATCTGATTATTCAAGCTATTCTACAATGGTATGTGTACATTCAGTAATACATGTTATGTTTGGACCCATTTCACCCCCTCCGGCGCACTAACTTCATACACCAACTTGATCTCTTCAACCTCGTCAGGCTTCAAATCACTAACAGCCCATTCGATCAGCCCACTCGCATTCGGTCCACTCCCGCCGTCCTCCAACAGCCACCTCCCATTGATCTTCTCGCTCAACGTCAACCTGGTAAACGACGCCAACTCCGCCAGTCCCTTTGGCTCCTTCAGGTTAACCGTGAACCGATCGTCGGCGGGCATGGGTATAGCGTGCCGCACAAGCACGCGCGGAACGACAGCTGAGCGCGTGTTTTTGATTGTGATGGTGTTGGTGACGACGGTAACAATTTGGCGGGCGGCGAAGGCCCAGGTTTGTTCGGACTCTTGTTTGCGGGTTGTACGCCTGAAGGTGGTGCGGATCGCGGGATCCGTGCCTAGAGAGCGACTTATAGTGCCTTTGGGAAGGATGAGCTGTGGATTCGTGGTGTTAGTGTTAGTACCGAAGGGTGGTGAAGAGGGGATATATGCTTACTGGAATATCGGATCTGTCGACATAGCTGCCGTCAAGATAAGCGACGAACGACCCAGGCGGGAACTGGTGCGTCGAGGTGTTCCTAATTGTGCACTACGTCCCAACGTTCTCTGTCAGTGCACAAGTTTTCCCCGTTGGAGTTAAATCACTGCTCACCTGAAGGAACACAGTCGACATTGTTGTCGGCACAGCGACATAATCCGTCTTGGCCTCAAGCTGCACAGTCATAATCGTCACCCGATGAGTTGTACCATCGCTCTGCACCGTCACAGGCGTATCCACTTTATATGTTCGCGCCAATACTTTCTCCTGTGCTTCCGTTCCAGCATGCTCCAAGGTCTGGAGCTCAGGATCAGATGCGACAAGAACGGGAGACGAGGGCTCGGAGTCCTGCTCCTCGGATTGAAGGTGCGTCTGTTGCTGTACTGCTTGACCGATTGCCGTACCTCCGCCCGCCCCAGTACCGCCAAAGAGTCTACCTGTTACTTCAGGCCCAGATGAAGTGGTGGCCGCAGCACCGAAAAGGCCAGTCGGTTGTGCACCAGTTCCAAAGCCAAAGGCTGGCCCAACAGTAGAATACCCAGAAAACCCGGGCCCAATAGTAGATATTGGTGCTGGTGGATTTGACCAAGGAACTGGCTGAGGCTGGCCAAATAGGGGCGCCGAAGTGTTAGCGGTCGTAGCTGGCTGGCCAAATGCCGCCTGCTGCCGTTGTTGTTGTTGCCTAGATGCATTCGTATTCGGTGCCCCAAAGACGTTCGTACTTGGCCCTCCAAAGCCAACCGTACTCGGCGCCCGAGGCAACGGCTTGTGTTGTGACGCGGGTAGGATTTCACGCACGACGCTCCTCGCAGGTACAGGCGGGGCATGCTCGGCCAAGATCGGCGCGGTGCTCAGCGTGAGGCTTGCATTGTCCCAGTTCTCGCCTGTGGTTTGGACGACCAAGGCACGATAGTGTAACGTGACAGTGTCTGCGACTGCTTGAGTTTTGGAATCGGTTGAGGCGTGGAGTTCGTAGGCAGGCGACCACTGTGCTCCAGAGACCACTTTAAAATAAAGTAAAATATAAATATAAATTGGTCAATAAGAGCAGGGGGAAAGACGCACCATAAGTGAGTGTGAGTTTAATACTTCCAGCCTCTTTGGCGCTAATCACAATTCCAGCCTTTGTTTTCCTCTTCGACGACAAGTCTTCGTCTTCGCCATCGTCGGTATCGTCAGCTTTGTTCACTTGCTCGATACGCTTTTGAAGTTGTTGGATGGAGTTATTGATTCGAGTGGTGGATATGAGTGATTCTTCTCCTATTTCGTTGAACTTAGCGAGGAACTCGATAAAGTCTGAGCCAGGAGTGTTCTCGCCCGTAAGTGTCTGTAGGCACAATGTTAGACGGACACTTTAGTATGTGGGTATGGAACGCAGGCGTACGTTCGCATACGCAAGGAGAACGTCGTTCTTCGCATTGATAACTATCCATATTGATCAGAGAAGAAATTCGTGTATAATCCATGTCATAGACTTACGACTCAGCTCTCGTAATAATGCGTTCTTCTCCGCCTCAAGCTCGGCCGTTGCCTGGCTCCTCTTCTCAAGCGCGGCCTTCGACTGAGGTGGCGTCCAGAACAGCCCGCGGGCCAGTGCTCCTCCTCCTTCTCCGAACAACCCGCCGCGTGGCTTGGGAGCGAATGGAACGACGCATGTGGTGTCAACGACGGACGCTTGAGCGGCGCTGAGACCCGAAACGTGGAACGTGTCCGGAACGATGGACGACGGAAGATTGGTGATCGAAAAGTCATTACGGCCGGCCTAAATTACAAACATAAAGTTCCTTCCTCATTCAAGATATAAGAGGACGAATACTTACCGTCAACTCCAGAGTAATCGAGCGCTTAACTTCAGCGCGTTTACTGTAGAGCGTGACGGCCTCGATGGGGTGCTCCTGCGCATCCACAATCGTTTGAGACTTCATCCTAGGAGAGCCGTTCACAGAGTAGCGCATCCCTAGCTTATGGGTGGAGGTGGTTGGGGCTTGACAATAGGTAGTCCTGTTGAGTGTCTATATAAATACATTGTTCGAGTGTCCAGGAGTGGGAGTCACAAAATGTCAGGTGACCCACTTAGCTCCTGATGGTTTCGAGGGAGTTGATTGGGAGATGAGGCACTAGTCGGTCAGGTTTGAACTTGCTGGCATGTGGACGGACGCCCTTGTGGCTTGCTCAAATAGATATCTTCTTCCTTTGCTGGTTGGTTCGCAGATTTGGCATTTGGATGGACGCATATAGTCACACTTCAAAATTGGAATAAAGGGGTTAATTGATATACAGTACCAGTATAGGTCATAAAGGAAATAGCATACAGCAAGCAGACGATAGAGAATCTATCAAAAGGCCATCATAAGAGATCGTGGGTACGTGGGTCGAAATTTCTGCCAGTTAGGAACGTTTAAGCGCGAATACCGCTATAGAAGTGCTACTATAAGATGGCGGACCCATGTCAGAAATCATAGTCCAGTTGGATGCAGAGGCTGGGGCCTCACTAGGCCAAGCCGCCAGCGTTAACATATGGTTCTTTCTTTCTCGTGGTAAACGGCACAACTTGCGGATTTACCCAAGAGACGTGATGAGACGCTTTCTCTCTCTGATTGCTGGTCTCCCTTGTCAAATGCTTAGCGCAACATTGTGCAGGATGAGGTTGGCTACTCAATGGAGAGTAATGTTATGAAGCTCGCTCTTGGATTCGTTGCTGACAGCGGCGCCTCGTGGTAGATCCCACTTGCGCCGGGGTGTGCCAGGAAGTGACAGTTACATTCTTTCGTAGTCCTTTATTGTGGGTTGATTATTTCGTCACAAAATGTCGGCGTGTTCTCGAACGTTGAGAAATTGAGACACACACATTAGAACAAACCATCTTGTTATTCAAACTATTTTACAAAGGTATGCGTACATTCAGTAATACAGGTTATGTCTGGACCCATTTCACCCCCTCCGGCGCACTAACTTCATACACCAACTTGATCTCCTCAATCTCGTCAGGTTTCAAATCACTAACAGCCCACTCCATCAACCCACTCGCATTCGGTCCACTCCCACCGTCCTCCAATAACCACCTCCCATTGATCTTTTCGCTTAACGTCAACTTGGTAAACGATGCTAACTGCGCCAGTTCCTTTGGCTCCTTCAGATTAACCGTGAACCGGTCGTCAGCGGGCATGGGTATCCCGTTCCGCACAAGCACACGCGGGACGGCAGCTGAGCGTGTGTTTTTGACTGTAATCGTATCGGTAACGACGGTGACAGTTTGGCGGGCGGCGAAGGCCCAGGTTTGCACTAATTCCTGTTTCCGGGTTGTACGCCTGAAGGTGGTGCGGATCGCGGGGTCTGTACCAAGGGAACGACTTATGGTGCCCTTGGGGAGGATGAGCTGTGGGTTTGTGGTGTCAGTGTTAGTACCAAGAGGAGGCGGGAATATATGCTTACTGGAATATCGGATTTATCGACGTAGCTGTTATCAAGATAAGCGACCAACGGCCCAGGCGGGAATTGGTGTGTCGAGGTGTTCCTAATGATGCACTACGACGGCGTTATCTATCAGTACAATTCTCCCTATTGGAAGTTGAACCACAACTCACCTGAAGGAACACGGTCGACATAGTTTTCGGCACAGCGACATAATCCGTCTTGGCCTCAAGCTGCACAGTCATAATCGTCACCCGATGCGGCGTACCATCGCTCTGTACCGTCACCGGCGTATCCACTTTATACGTCCGCGCCAACACCTTCTCCTGTGCCTCCGTTCCAGCATGCTCCAAGGTCTGGAGCTCAGGATCAGAGGCGATAAGTACGGGAGATGAGGGTTCGGAGTCCCGTTCCTCGGATGAGAGGTATGTCTGTTGCGGTGCCGCTTGACCGAAGAGCCCTCCGCTTGTCGTACCCGTGCTGGTCCCCGCACCGCCAAAGAGTCCGCCCACGACCGGAGGCGCAGCCGAAGTGGTAGTCGCAGCGCCGAAAAGGCCGGTCGATGGCGCGGTGGTTCCGAAGCCAAAAGCTGGCCCAGCAGTAGCATATTCAGAAAACCCGCCTCCAGAAGTACCAGATCCAAAAGTAGATCCTGGTCCTTGTAGGGTCATCTGGCCAAACAGAGACGGGACATTAGCGGTTGTAGCCTGCTGACCAAACGCTCCCTGCTGTGGCTGCTGCTGCTGCTGTGGCTGTTGTTGTTGCTGCTGCTGCTGCTGCTGCTGCTGGGCCGGCGCCCCAAAGACATTCGTATTCGGTGCTCCGACATTCGTATTTTGCGCTCCAAAGGAAAAGGGCACAGGCTTATTTTGTGATACGGGTAGGATTTCGCGCACGACGCTCCTCGCAGGCACAGGTAAGGCATGCCCGACCAGGATTGGCGCGGTGCTCAGCGTGAGGCTCACGTCGTCCCAGTTCTCGCCTGTGGTTTGGACGACCGAGGCGCGATAATGGAATGTGACCGTGTCTGCGACTGCTTGAGTTTTGGAATCAGTTGATGCGTGGAGCTCATAGGCGGGTGACCACTGCGCTCCAGAAACCACTTTAAAATAAAGTAAAATATCAATATGGATTAGTCAATAAGAGCAGCGGGAAAGAGCGTACCATAGGTAAGTGTGAGTTTAATACTCCCAGCCTCTTTAGCGCTGATCACGATTCCAGCCTTTGTTTTCCTCTTGGAGGACAAGTCTTCGTCTTCTCCATCGTCGGTATCGTCGGCCTTGTTCACTTGGTCGATACGCTTTTGAAGTTGTTGGATGGAGTTATTGATTCGAGTGGTGGATTTGAGTGATTCTTCGCCCTCCTGGTTGAATTTGGCGAGGAACTCGATAAAGTCCGAGCCGGAAGTGTTTTCGCCTGAGAGTGTCTGTGGGTATAGTGTTAGATGAACAATTCGGTATGTGGGTATAAAACGCAAGCGTACCTTTGAGAATGCAAGGAGAACATCATTCTTCGCGTTGATAACTATCCATGCAGTAATGATCAGAGACAAAATCCACGCGTAATTCATATCAGACTTACGACTCAACTCTCGCAACAACGCGCTCTTCTCCGCTTCAAGCTCAGCCGTAGCCTGCCTCTTCTTCTCAAGCGCAGCCTTCGACTGAGGTACCGTTCCAAACAGTCCGCTGGTCTGTGCTGCTCCTCCTCCTCCAAACAACCCGCCATTTTGTCCCCCTCCGAACAACCCGCCGCGTGGCCTGGGGGCGAATGGGACGACGCATGTGGTATCGACGACGGACGCTTGGGCGGCGCTAACCCCCGAGACGTGGAAGGTGTCGGGAACGATGGACGACGGAAGATTGGTTATCGAAAAGTCATTGCGGCCGGCCTTAAAAATAATCACAAAATTCAATCCTCGTTCAAGACGTTGAGAAAGAGAATACTTACCGTCAACTCCAGGGTAATCGAGCGCTTAACTTCAGCGCGCTTGCTGTACAGCGTGACAGCTTCAATAGGGTGCTCCTGCGCATCCACAATAGTTTGAGACTTCATCGTAGGAGAGCCGTCAACAGAATAGCGCATCCCCAGCTTAGAGGAGGGGTAGTTATAGCCTACTCGTTGGTAATTCTGTTGGGCGTCTATATAAATAAATAGGTTGTTCGGGTGTCCCGGAATGGGAGTCACAATATCAGGTGACTCATTTAGCTCTTGATGGTTTCGAGGGAGTTGATTGGAGGATGCGGTGCTGGTCAATCACGTCGCGCTTGCGGGCATGGGGACAGCCGCCTTGGTGACTTGGTCAAATTCATATGTTTTCCCCATGTTCGTTCGTTCACAGATTTGGCACTTGGATGGGCGCATACAATCACGCATTTGATGTGGAATAAAAGGGTTGATTGATACATTGGTATGGATCGTAAGGGTAATAATATACAGTAGACATTCAAAAGATTATAATAGAAAATATGTCAAAAGGAGATCATAAGAGGTCGTGAGCGCATAGGTCGAATTTTCAGCAGCCAAGAACGTTTAAGCGCGGTTGCCGCTGTGGAAGCGTTGCTAAAAGATAGAAGACCCATGTCAGAAATCATAATTTCGGGTTGGATTCAGAGGCTAGAGTCTACCTTGAAGCTTCCCTTGTTGCCCATCGCGTTACCGCGAGCCTGGCGGGAGCGGCTGCCGGTGATGCCACCGAGGATGGAGTGACCCTTGCCACGGGCGCGGTCACCAGTTCCAGAGGCGTAACCCCTGCCCTTGGCAGCCTTGACCTCTGCTACACCGCGGTTGTGACTGGAAAAGAAGTATGTTAGTTCGTATTGCGGATGGTATCCGTAGGGAGTAGTCGTACCGATCCCGACCGCGGCCCGCAAAGCCGTGAGCGCGAACCAAGGTTCCGACGGCCCTCTGGAGCGAACCAGACATAGACTTGAATTGTCCACCGACCTAAACCAAGCGAAGGGGTAAGAGATCGATCGAGCGCATATATCAAGTTGAAAGGCTTACGCGAGAAGGAGCCATTGTAGGAGTAGTTGTTAAGAAAGTGTAGAGTGCTTTGGATTGGGGTTGAGTAGGTTGTGGTAAGCTGCCGTCAGTCGATCTTGGCTTTTGTATGCTAGGGTGGCGCTCGTAGGTCAAGTTGCGTCACGAACGACCGACGTCACTTCACATGGGAAAGGACCGAGCTTTCCTTCTCAGGCAGCGAAATATTGTGCGATCACGGACGCTCCACACCTGTGGAGCTATTCGAGGCTTGCCAAGCCTTTCGTCGTCATCGACCCCTGCTCATGACCATTACGTGGTCAACCACCGTCATTGCTAGAGCGCACGCCTAGACAAACACATGTTTAATTTCAGGCTGGTGAAATAGATGGTACAGTACAATAAAACTTATATACACAAAGACAAGACCTGTGAGGTTTGAGACGGAGCAGCGTTGTCTTATCGCTTGCCTTTCCCCTTGCCCTTCTTCGCGCCACTTTTCTTGGTCTGAGAACTCTCGCCCTTCTCTGGGGCAGCAAGCTGATGCCCAGATGCCTCGATATGAGCAAACAGCTTGGAGCGCGATTCGAAAGTCTCGGAGCACACATTGCACACCTGTCAAGATAACGAAGGCTGAGTCATGCGCACGCAATATTGGACGCTGGGTGCGTACCTGCTGTACGGGTTCAGCATCGCGCGCTTTCTTCGCAGCTTCACGCGCCCTTCGTTTATCTCGTTTCGATGGGCCAGACGCCTCGTCCTTTGGGGTATCCGCTCCGTTGGGCGTGTTGTCTCCTTCGTTATCGTCTGGCTCCTCAGGTGTTTCTAGATTAAGGTCTTGCATTGGTTTGGTTAGATCCTCTGCGGGTGGAGTAACGGGCTTCTGCTCGGCGGGCTCAGGGGTTTGCTCTGCCGGTGCGCTCTTGCCCTTTTTCTTCTTTTTCTTCTTCTTGCGCGTTGGAGATGTGGGTTGGAGGTCTTGGCCGTCCTCGGAGACAGCTGCACCATTTTCTCCGTCAACGGGTGTAGCCGGCTCTTCGGTATTAACTTCGTCCTCTTTCTGTTCGCCGTCTAGCCCAAGCTCAACGTTCTCCGCTTGCATCTCTCGTTTCAACCTGTAAATGATAGAAATTAAGCCCTCGGTCTCTCCGCTTATTTACATATAAGCTTACCGTTCCACCTCCTTCATATGCTTCTTACTCCTCTCATGGCTCAACCACGCTGCCTCGCTCTGGAACGACTTTCCACACACCACGCACTCGTACTCTTCTCCTTCTCCTTCCGCCAACCCCCACTCTAAGTCTGCGTGGTCTTCGGCTGTAGTACGAGATCGTTGCCAATCCTGCTCGACGTATGTGGAAGCCGGGGGATGGCCTGCTGAGGAAGTAGGTTTAGGTGTATTGACGGGTGCTTTGGGCGCGGGTTTAGATTGGGCGTCTTTGTAGGCTTTGAAGCGAGGATCGCGTCGGCGAATAAAGGCGACTAGGCTCTATAAACAGGCAAAAAGATAATTAGTTCATAGATAAGTTATGAAGACTGTAGCATATACGTACCCTAATCGTGTCATTATACTCTCTCTTCGCATCGTCCCTCGCTTTCTTATTATCCCTCTCCATCATCCTACAAACACACATAAGCTCTAGTTCCCCAACCCGCAGAGCACAAACTCAAAACGTACCTCCTCACCCTCCGATCAGGCGCCTCCGCGAGATTCCACATCTCGCACCACGCGAAATCCTTCGCACTCGTAAACGACCCCCACGCCCTATAAAACAAACTCGCGTACTCCGTCTCGTCTCCTTTTACCTTCTTCGCAGGTGCCCAAGGTGTATTCGCGTCTCCGAAAGCGGGATACTCGATCGTTTCGCCGTTGAGCGTTGACCAGGCTGCTTCTTCGGCTCCGAGACGGGAGAATAAACCTCGGTAGACCGTGAAGAATCCCTATTCGAGCTCGTTAGGGGTGTGCGTGCGTGGATAGATGGACGGGGTGGGACGTACGTATTTGGAATTATCCATAGTGCTAAATACACCTGTGTTGAAGAAGGGGTAGAGGTGATGGGTTGAGAGACCGGGGTCGCGGCCGCGAGCTCGGTAGGGCTTGTCGGTGTTTGAGACGATGTCTTCGAACATGTCTTCGGCGCCCATTGCAGGTTGGAGAGAGGACCTGTGAGAGTCGTACCATGCTCGTTCCTGTGTGGTGTGAATTAAAGTGAAAAGAATAGGGTGGGAGGATTGGATGTACCTGTTCGTCACTTAAAACCTACACAGAATAGTAATGATTCAGAGGCCTGGACGAAAAGGAGAACTGAGAAAGTCTTGCCTCATAAGCTTGTTGTAATTGGGCGAATTTCTTAGTGGATTCTTCAATATTGTCATGGTTCTTGTCTGGATGGTGTATTAACGCTAATTTTCGAAAAGCTTTCTACATAGATAAATAAATGGAATTAGGCGTTTGGAGGTAGAAGTTATTGGGCTGGCGGACGAACCTTGATCTCATCTGCAGTCGCGTCCTCCTCGACACCGAGTAATTCATAATAACTAACTTCCGCTGGGCCTGCGTTTGCAAAGGACCCGCCCTGACCCGGACGAGATCCTTGAGCTCCCATAGTCTATGAAACCCAACCCAAAGTGATAAACCAAAAACCCTAGTCGTAGCCACAAGCAAGAAAGTGAAATTAGGATCTAACCTAAAATCTCTTGACATCTAATCTTATCTAACCACACCAAGCGTCTTGCACGTGACATCTCCTCCCCTCCCATCACCACCGCTGTACTATCTAGTCAATGTCCGACGCGCGCTCCCTCCTACGACGCGCCAAAGCTGCTGAATCTGAAAAACGCATCGCCCACCCTTTAGCTCTATATAATGCCTCTGGACAACTACGATGCGCGGCGTGCGGGATTGCTGTTAAACCTCATGCGTGGGATGGGCATGTTGGGAGTAAAGCGCACCGAACGCAGGCCGCGCGATTGAGGGCAGAAGAGGAGAGGGAGAGGGAAGCTAGGAAGAGGAAGAGCGAGGGTGTTGAAGATGATGAAGGGGATGAGGAGGAAGGGAAGAGGAGGCGGGTGGGTGAAGAGGAGGTTGTTGTGTCTGCGGCGCAAGAGGCGGAGCCAGCTGGTGGTGGTGGGGGAGGGTTCCCAGCGGATTTCTTTTCGGACCCGTCGAGGGCGCCTCCGGTTCTAGGAGCTGGAGAAGACGACGAAGATGGGGACGAGTCTATGGTCGCGGCGCCAACGACGAACCAACCCACATCACTAGACGACGAATTTGCGGCGTTCGCGAAAGCTGTACTCCAACCTGCGTTGAAACCCCAAAATGCGGACGTATACGAGGCGGCGACGATCATGGCCGAACCAGAGCTGGTCACAAACGTACCTGATGGGTTCCCTGCGGGTGTCACCGGGGAAGGCGCTGCTCAAGAAGAGGAGGTCAAGGAGGAAACAGAGGGGCAGAAGCGGCAGAGGCTGGCGCAGGAGGAGCGGGAGCTTATTATGGATCGGTTACGGGACGAGGAACTCGCGCAGGAGGAGGCTGATGATCGTGTGGCGCGTTTAAAGGCGCGGCTGGAGACAGTACGGTTAGGGAAGGCGCAAAAGCCTGGTGCAAATGTGGCGGCGGGAGAGGGAGGGGCCGTAGCACCTACGACGGGTGCTGGGGTCGATAAGAAAACGCTGCTCAAGATGTTGAGGGGGAAGAAAAAGGCTGCTGCGCCGTCTTAACTTTGGTTATAAGCTGGGGTATTTGATGTATTCATGTTTTGCTTCGCACGGATAATTTAATTTACACAGATACAGATGTTTCCCTCTTTTCCACCTCCTCGTATCCTAATGCTCTTTTAATCGACGCCGACCAGTTCAGACTGGGCTTGCTGAGCATCATCAAGACCAACATTGCAGGCAGATACAGTAAACACTGTCTCCACACCTTCCTCGCAGCCTGCTCGCTACCTTCCCTCCAGAATTTCCAAGCTCCATGCGCAAGACCGACGTTAAACGGCAAACTCGTAAGTGCGAACCACCACGTAGTCAGCCCGCTCAGGGGAGCTAGCACAGAGCAAATAGGGATAAACGCCAAAGCGTAACGAAAGCCGACGAGCGAATTATGCTGGGGATTGAGCACCGAGAGCATTCGGTATCCTGCTTGAGCGTATCCCGCCCTTGTGAGGTGAGAGACCGCGTTGAAATGCGGAAATTGCCAGGCGAAGAGAAAGGCGAAGAGCGTGGCGGGGGCAAGGGGATTGTCTAGCGGTATGGCGGAAGCGAGCTCTGAAACGGTCGAGGGCCAGATATATACGAAAGGATGTTCTGCTGAGGGAAGCAGGTGTCCGCCGCATGCTGCCCAGCCCATAAGAGGCGGAATAGCTCCTACGACGGCTCCGACCCAAGTGTTGAGTATGCTACGCCGCTTCAGGTACGTATAAACACCCGAGTATAGGAAGATATTGAAGGCACCAAGAGCAGCTGTCAACGGATTAACGCACGTCGTCAGGATCGTGATCCCCGCAGCTCCGGCTGTGACGCCAAATGCAGCAGCATGAGCGGGAGATATGGCCCTCCTAACGAGAGGCCGTGTCCGCGTGCGCACCATTTGGGCATCGAGCGGGACCTCGGCGAGCTGGTTGAATGTGTTCGCAGAGGCTGAGCAGAGTGCTGTTCCGGCTGCTGTTGCGAGAAGGGCTGGGACGGTAGCTGAGAGTGGACAGAGAGCGACCCCTGACATGGCTGTGAGGACTACTAGAGCTGTGAGGCGGGATTTGGATAGCTGCATGTAGATTTTAAGTCGGGACTTGAGTGTGAGTGGGGGTAGGGATGTATACGACGTGAGAGGAATGTGTGCTGGAGGATAAGGGGCTAATGGGATCGCCGTCGCAGAGGGCAAAGGTGCCGAGCCAGTATGCCCGTGTGTTGGGGTTGACTCTGGGTACATATCAGAGTCTACGTCAATGTCGAAGGCCTTCGCCTTTCCTTTTTGGAGTGACATGTCGGCCATATCCAGAGTGGAAGTTGACGCATGTATCCTCGGGTTCGATAGAAAGAACTGTTTGAAAGAGGAGTTGGGGCTAGGCAGTGGCGCAGCTGCTGCCCGAGTAGACTGGAAGCGACTGAAGGAGCTGTTGTAGATCGTTATGCGGGGGATTTTTCGACATGGTCGTAAACTCGGGGGAAGTATCGCAAATGTACGCCCCAACATAATACGATTCGCCATTTTTGACAATTCGAGGCCTTCAAGTGATGTTATGGACCGAGATCAGAGGGGACAAACATATCTTACCTGTCGGCCAACTAACACAACTCTGTAATTTCACACAGGCTGTTCAACGGATCCAATGGAATGATAGATTCGGCAGTAAGATCCCAATTCGAGTCAGAACATGAGTTCAGCGCTCGTTTGTAAGTGCATACAAGTGCTGTTGACTCGAGCTCGGTGGGAGCAGATGGTCGAGTTGCGATTGGAAGACGGGCCGGGTCATCACGTGGAGTTTGATCCAAGTCATCCCTTGCCGGCTGTTTAGTACAAATACCAATAACTTCCGCCATGGCCCCTGTTATTCTTACCCCCAATTGCTCTTTCTTAACTTGTAAAGTTTTGCTCGAGTTGCTACTAACAATATGAACGAATTCGCTTCGCAAGCACTGGCTTCTCTGAGCAGTTCTCAAATCTCGTTTTTGGAGGGACTTCCAAAGGCAGAGCTCCACGCCCACTTGAACGGCTCAATACCCATATCTTGTCTCGAACAGTTAGCTAAAAACTATAAGCCGAAGGACTCGGTTGGTTCCTCCGATGTTTCTGCCGCTATAGAGGGTCTGGCGAAAGGAGTCTCACTAGACAAAGTCGACGACTTCTTCAAGTTGTTCCCGGCAATTTATGCGCTCACTAGCGACGTTCACTCACTGGGTCTGGCTGCCAGGGCTGTGCTGAACGAGTTTCTGAAGCCTCGACCTCCCCTGGGTGACACCAATGGAGCTCTTGTTACTCAATGCACATACTTGGAACTACGGTCAACACCGAGGGCGACGGATCGGATGAGCAGACTGGAATATGGTAAGCCGGTAACTCTGAGATAATAGTTTCAGTGCCAAATTAACTGTGAGAGTGTAGTTCAAACCATACTCGACGAAGTGGAGAAGTTTCCTAGCGATAAAGCGGCGGTCATCCTGAGTGTGGATCGTCGCATGGATCGAGCTACCGCGGATGAGGTAGTAGATATTGCGATCCAAATGAAAAAGGAGGGCCGTCGGATCGTTGGAGTTGATCTCTGCGGATCTCCTACAGTGAGCATGATGCCCCGTATGACTATGATGAATTTCTAACGTTATTTCAACAGGCAAATGACGTTTCTGTGTTCGGTCCGCCACTTGTAAGGGCGAGAGAGGCTGGGCTAGGATTGACTTTGCATGTTGCAGAGGTAACTGAATTACGTTATGTCTGATAGTTGCCCAGAAGCTGAGTTCTTTCGAATCTGCAGACGCCGGAAAACACAATTGCGGACACCACGGACCTCCTGGAGCTACTCCCTGCGGGAAGCAAAGCCCGTCTTGGACACGCCACATTCCTGGACCCAGCTACACAGTTGATCGTACTTAACCGCAAGCACGCAGTCGAAATCTGCCTAAGTTCAAATCTATTGTGCGTATATGCACATTGTATTAGATTATTTCCTAACGATGAGAGTACGATAGGTGCAAGACCGTTTCAACCCTCGACGCCCATCATATTGTTGGTTATATGAAGGCCGGACATCCACTGGCAATATCTGTAAGAAGTCACTATTTTTTCCACATAGCCTTACTGATAACTGCTGGTGTACCCAGACGGACGACATCCTCCCGTTCAGGACAAATCTTGTCGGTGAATATGCTCTATTACTGGCGGCTCCTCCTCTAGGACTTGGTCTAAGCGAAGAGGAGGTGCGCGAGATTGCGGAGAGCGGTTTGAATAGTAAATTCTAATACACTCGTGTGTAAATATTGAAAATAAATTCCGACTAGCCGATAAGGGGGAAAAGCGAGAATCTGGTTGGGTTTGGACTGAGCTGTGGCTTGTTGCAATGCCTGATATGTCTTTGGTGGCAGGCGTCGCAAACAATCCCCGCCGGCGCTAAGAAAGGGAGGCTTACCTCAGCATTGCTTCGATCGCCTCGACTTGGTTCCGCTCATCCACAACATACCCCGGATCTACCCTCACTCCATCTTCGGCGATTGGTGGTCAAAACAAATCTTTGGCTCCGTCAGGATTATGGAACCTCAAAATAACCATAAGACCGTTGACTTCTATGCGGGGTGAGTCGAATCGTCGTCGAACCGTTTGGCCCATTTTTAACCAACAACATACCTTATTGTTATTAGAAACTTCCTGATTCTCTCAAATGGACGAACCAAACAATTATTATAAGGCGATTGGTCTAGATTCTGGGGCGCCGACAAGTCAAGTGAAGGCGGCGGCGGCGATTTTACTGCCACCTAGGATATTAGTTCCTATCGAACTGAAAGGAGAGATCATCCTCTTTGGTAAGTTGGCAAGCTGTTCGAAGTTGTTTGATATTGGTCGACTTAGTGTCTTCTGGGTAGGTGTCGCTGGCCATGAGTCGCTGCGGGTTAAAGTATGTCCGGCCCTCGTGCTCATGTTACTCGCGACTTGAAGAGTGGGGGATGATTGGATCTACATTTCGTATGCGACTCTATGTTTATTACGGAAACAACTACACAGGATCCGGTCAGACGTTGGGTGAACCGTTGGATTCCCTCAGCTGTTGGACCCAATACGTTTTCCAGGCCCTACACACCTTCCGACGGGCAGTCGGTCTACTTTGACTAGGAGCGTTGTCACGAGGAAGATGTGTTAGCCGCGTTGCCGATGGATAAATAAAAACCTTGTACTCTGTCGTCAAGACATATTGCGTCCTCTCAAAGGCGTCTACGCGTTTGGAAGTTGCTTCATAATACCATTACTCGGTTGTTGGACGCCTTGGCTCTCTATGTGGGAATCGGGAGAAACCTTTTGGGTATGACTAGCGGGAACACGACCAACTTGGCTATCCGCTATCTGCGATTGCTTTGTCTCTTCGCCCGACAGTCTAGAACATCCTCGTCCCTAATTGAAGTTAGACTATGAATCAAAACGAAGGAATAGCCTTTGGTTTGGCTGTGTACAAACTATTCGATGTGAGTGCTTATCTATCATCTGTTAAAGTCGTGGAGCTCACGATCGGAATATACACTTTGTACTAACTAGCTAGATTTAACGTGTTTTCGCATGATCACAGGATTAATAAATTCAAGATACTATGAGGGTCCACTTCAGTTGACGCATGTGTGCGAAGTGACTCCAAATCGAGGAAGTAGCCCCTATTCTTCGCGCCCTGCCCTCGATCAGACATGCCGGGATTGCGACCCCGTTTTGCCCTCTCAACTCTCCGAAGGCTAATACAATGCCCGTCGTTGTAAGGCAAAATAGTCGCTTGATTTAAGGTGTGTTTTGAAGCATATACTCGCCTATTAGATCTGAGCTTACGCCATTTATTCAAGATTCATGTATCCGTGCCATACTCCACAACCGTTTTGGAGTGTCTGTGTGCAATATAACCCCACTACGCAAGGATTCATTATACCTCCGTTGTACTTTTTTGGGTGTTTAGAACGTCAGGGGTAGGGTTCTATGCGCGCCGCGGGAGTATGGCCCAACCCAGTCGGTACGGTTTTAAGACGGTTCCAACATCCGTCCCAGTTTCCTCCCAACCACCACCCCACTCGACGTACTCAACAACAAAGTACCAACGAAACCCTCCAAAGTTTACTACTCTTTCATCATGATCAACGACAACAGCAGCACCACTCGCAGCCGTCAGGAGCATGTGCCCCCCGCCGACGCCAACGGATATAGCCATCCACCGACGCAGAGCAAGTTCGCTGCCTTTGCATCGATTGCGTTCGACAAGTACTTCGACGTGCTCGGAGTCCTCATCAGCGCTACGGCAGCCTTATTTCCGCATAAGCACGCCGGAGGTGTGATGCATATGCCCGGCTCGTTTCCTGGGATGCCTATTGGCGCTTGCGCTACCTGCTCGCCAGAGTCACTTGGCTTCCCGATGTTCGATATGAAGGCAAATGCAGGCGTTGTACCCGATGCTCGCGAAGGCTCGCAGGCGTTCAAGGACGAAGAGTACGTATTGGGCACGTTTAATGCCTTTCGTTCGGTAGCTTACGTTTCGGTTTCTTCTCAGTCTCCTCTCGATATCTCAGACGGTTCAAGACGGTTCTGCCGTGGAAGACGAATTGAGTATTGCGAGGGTCGACCCTGCCACAGACTCGGATGTGTTTGACCAGCGCAAGGTGGTTGAACATGTTTCTACTATGGGTAGCGACCACGCCGACGGCACTCGCGCTTTGGCTATCGATCCCGACGAGCTTGCAAGACTGGCGTCGGATACAATCACCGTTGCAGCAACGCCGTTGTTTCAGATCGGATTACTTCGGACTGCCAATGGGCAAGAGAGGTTGGCAACCCCTATATGATTTCTCGCAAGTATTGAACTGACACGATTATCTGCCACAGAGGAGAACAGGAGCGCGAAACATCCAATAGGAAACTCGCTGAAGGCATCAAAATGCCTGCTCTCAAGCCCCTACGCCTTAATTTAGGACTGTCTACGCCCAAGCTCAAAGCTCCCAAGTTCATGTCGGCACTATGCGCTCGGGGCTCAAAGAGTGCGTTTATTCTTAGGTCCGCGCTACAGGATACTTATACGCCCGCGATATCCTATATCAACTTAGGTACTCTCCCTCCGCCTTCGACCGCGACTCCTTCTGAAGGCCAGCCAGCGAATGTACCTCAACCTCAACCTCAGGGTCACATCGATATCAACAGGCCGAGCGTCGCGCGAGCTTCCTCTGCCAATAAGTCTAGGGATACTGGTTCCTCCATTGAGACGGTCAAATATGCCTCTCGTGTGGGCAGCAGCATTACTGGCGCTCACCTCGTCGACATCAACCTCAGCAATCCCGCGAGCCTAGCCATAGGCCCGACCGCAGTCCCAGTAACCTCGTTGGTGAAG
>JANWGL010001672.1:0-13640 GCA_025200755.1 Ceratobasidium sp. C01
GAGATCGCTATGTGGGAGAATTACATTAGATGGGTGCGGGGCCGGTGATGAGGCGTTGATAGGCGGGGAAGGGGGTGGCTTACTTGTACCGGGGGAAGCGTACGCTCCCAGCACAAGCCCCGTTCTCGCTTGTGCACACATGCAATTCAACTCTCCCGGCTCCTCCCGCACGCTCGTACTCCGTAGGGGGAACCATCCCCGACACTTGAGTCTTGCCTCCACAGCTAGTGCACTTGATTGGATCGGCCCACTTGAAGTATTCGTGCTTGAACCACTTGACAAGCGCTTGCGCCAACGCGTCCTCCTCACATGGCAGGGGTTTGTCAGATTGTTGTATTGCAGTCGCCTCAGCCCTGATCCGCTCCATTGGGATTTCCGCTCGAGCGAGGTCCTACGGCCGTGCTCAGTGCATACAGTAAACCTGGGAAGAATCGATAAATAGGGCGCTTACCAACAGGTCTTGTCTCTCATACGTGTCCATTTGTTTATCTAGGTTCCTTAATGTTGCGAATATCGACGGCTCTGGGCGTGGAACATTATTTCTTGCTGCAGTAATGGGTGCTGCGCCCGACCCAACGGGAGCAGTGATGATAAGCAGTCCAATCGCTATCTGTAATTGGGAAAGATCCCGGGCTGTTATTGGACGTGGTGGGGCCCATCCACTACGCTGAGCATGACGCAGGAAACGAGGAAAGAGCCGCAGGGACAACTGTTGAGCAGAGATGGGGTCCATCGCACTTAGATGTGGCGACTGGGGAGAACCAGCGCGGCGCCTATTGCACGTTGTCTTCTGCAGCGCTTATTAGAAAAATCAAATCAAACGACCACCGCCACGCCGTCACGAGTCTCTTGTTCCCAACCACTATGGATTTCTTGAAAGCTGAGATCGCAGCTAAACGCAAGCCGGCGGATGGGTTGGACTCTCGACCTCAGAAGTACATGCGAAAGGGGGATATTGAGAGATTAAAACGGGAGCAAAAGGCACAGGAGGAGGAGGCAAAGCGACAAGCAGCCAAGGAGGAACAGGAGCGGAAACAAAAAGAGGTGCGTCGCTCCGTGTTTAATTGCTACGAAACTTTTTTACACCTTCGACTCGTAGGCAGCCGAAAAACTCAACGTCGCCTCGTCTTCAAAATCAAAATCTGCCTCGCCGTTCCCAGAGACTGGCACACCCGGCGAAGCAGGGACGGGCGAGGCGTTCAATATCTCCAACGACGAGGCAATTCGTCGTCTACGACTCAAAGGGCAGCCCATCCGGCTCTTTGCCGAATCGGACCGAGAACGTCGTTTGCGGCTGCGTGCACTCGAGTTGATCGAAGAACGTGGCGAACGTGGGGGCGGGCAGAACGTATTCAGAAAGGCGTTGGAGGAGATGGAAGGGACATTGAATATGGAGGAGATTGAGAAGAAGGCTGGGCAGGTGGATAAGGGGAAGGCGGTGGCTGGTGAAGCGGGAGACTCAAAGGCTGCGGCGGGGGCAGGCGAGGCGAAAGCTGCTGTGGAGGAGAACGCTGTTCTGGATTTGGCGCTGGTGAAGACGAACCCGGACAAGCTGTATCCTCTGATCTATTATGCGCTCAAGAAGGTATTGAAGGAGTGGGAGCAATCTATGGCGGAACGTCCAGGTGAGTATTTTTCCGTTTCGGCATGTTGGTTGGTCTCCTGAACCGCTTCTCAGACCAGGTCAAGCGTTCTACGCAGGGAAAACTTGCAGCAGCCACACAAGTGCAGTCTGCCGAATACCTAAAACCCTTGTTCAAGCAACTCCGATCTAGAACTATGGCAGAAGACGTTCTCGGCAAACTCGCAGAGATTGTACACTTCATGCAGAAACGGGAATACCAGAAAGCCAACGATGCCTACCTGCGCCTCAGCATTGGGAATGCTGCGTGGCCCATTGGAGTGACCATGGTTGGGTGCGTCCACACTTTAGGATCCTATCTCACCACGCCTGACTCAGCTTGTCATTTAGTATTCACGAGCGTTCTGCTCGCGAGAAGATTTCGTCCGACCAGGTAGCGCACGTACTGAACGACGAAGTTTCACGGAAATATATTCAAAGTGTAAAGAGGTAAATCCTGGCTGTCCTACTTCTTCCTTTTATGGTTTGCTCACACGGGTCTGTAGGTTACTCACTTTCGCTCAGACAAAATACCCACCTTCCGACATGTCCCAACTCATGGGTTAGATCACCCACGTATCTCTCTACGCTTTTCAATTGTTTACATGTACTTTTGTAATATCTCTGGATCAATTCAACGACCCGGCATGTATTGCTGGATCTTGTTGCCCCGTTTACACATACCGGGCCAAATCAGGGTAATAACTACATTAAATGAGTGGTTGTGTGTACTTTTACGGTGAATCGAAAGCATTGGATACAGGAAATGAGAGTGATCTATTGCAGCCCGCTCGAACGCTCCCTCGAGATCCTCGCAACGTAAGTCTGAGAGACGACATTGACTGTTTGTGTGCAATTCAGTCAAATATCTCAGTAAGGATAGAGAGTATGAGTACTCACATGCCTCCATGTACCTGTCCATGCACCGTGATAGACATGTCTCTTCTGAGCTCCCAAGTGACGTGCCGGGTTTCGTTACACACTTGGAGTAACATTTTTCGTTAATTTTCTGCAGAGCAACTACTGTGTCAGTTCTCGCATATATCAAGCTAGGAACTTTGACGTACATTAATGAGCTCCTGGGCGTTCGCCAGTGCCATCTCATTCCTCAGCCCGTCCATCAGCTGTTGCTTCCGAACTGCCTGGTCTGTAGACACAAATGAAACATACATCAACCCCCGCACCGCTTATGTGCAGCATATGCGCAAATAATTTAACTTACCGGCAGCACCAGCACCACCCGGAAGGTTGCTCTTGAAGAAATCCGACATAAATTTAGTTATAGACAAGCACGAAGAGGATTGAGAGCAGCGTGAGCAACTGACCGACGGCGCTTAGTGTTTGGCCAAGCACGGCCATACATATCTGACGCGCCACTTCCCGAGAGTTTCCGGCCTGACCACTCCCACCGCGCGAGTTACTACTACCCTCATTGTATATCTGAACTCGCAACCATGTCTGAAGTTGAGGAACTAAAGGCGTTAGTACAAACACGTTTATCTAGTAGTCGGATTGAAAGCTCATCTGTATCATGGCTTAGGAAATACGTTCTCCAGACCGCCGGCTTTGACGGTACGATACAATTTCTCCTATTCGAGTATAACCTGTCATATCTGACCCGAACATTTACCACTTTCAAGCCCGCTTCCCTAATGCCAACCAGACCAAGCACTGGTGAGTCCTCATTTTCATCAGAACTACGCCGTTTCATCCGGGAGCTCACACGGGGGTCCGGGGCCCGGCTTAGCTACCAGAACTACATTGATTACTTCAAGTGCGTCAACGCCAAGGGTGATGACTTCGCTCCATGCAAACAATTCAGCCGCGCGTACCACTCTTTGTGCCCCAGTAAGCATCATTTGACCATTGAGATGTCTGATAAGCTTGTCGACTCAATTTTTGCATTCTTTCTTCGTTTCCTATCAGATGAATGGGTGAGTACGGGGTTTAGTGATGCCGGTTGAGAACTAAACTTAACACTGCTGTTCCGTCGTAGGTCTCGCGCTTCGACGAGCAACGGGAGAATGGCACTTTTCCCACTTCCCTCGAGCCTTGATTGTAGATCGCATCCTCGTGTCATTATTACGCAAATCCCAAATGCGATGGAACGGCAATAAAATGACTTTTGTTCTTAGATTATTGTGTTTGAAGGATTAAGCTTTGCAGATCAAGGGGATCCTATTTATTCGAGCAGGTGTGTCCGCCCAGTGAAATTGCACGGTTTCACGGTTGGAGCTTTCTTATTTCCTCCGACGCTGCTGAATCGTAAGATCGTTCCGTTGTATTTATTGTTGTATTATCTACTGGTCCCTGCATCAACTCATTCATCTCTGACCCACTCACACCCTGTCGCGACTCCCTCTTGTGGCATCTTGCCGGGCAAGTGCTAACCCGAAACTGCAGGCGTCCAATTTTGCACTTTTGCAGGGGTTCATCTTGGCGCTAGCCTAAGTATGGGGCCCAAGCTGTGAGCGTTGGCATGTTATTATCTCTCTCGCGGAAGTTATACAGCTGAGTTATGGATTACTCGAGAGACGAGAATTCTAGTTGCCCGGTCTCCCCTTGTCAAATAGTTAGCGTAACATCTTGCGACATGATGTTGACCCCCAAAGGTGAGTATTGTCCCGGGGCTTGCTCTTGGATTCGTTATTGACATCAGTGCCTCGCAGATATCACCTGCCCCGAGAAAGCCAGGGGAAGCGACACTTGCTTTATCTCTCTTGGCCCCTTGTTATAGATTGATTATTTCGTTATGAGATGTCAGTGTATTCTCGAGCTTTGGGAAATTGAGACACACACACATCAGAACAAATCATCTCGTTATCCAATCTATTTTACAAAGGTATGCGTACATTCCGTAATACATGTTATGTCTGGACCCACTTCACCCCCTCCGGCGCACTAACTTCATATACCAGCTTGATCTCTTCAACCTCGTCAGGCTTCAAATCACTAACGGCCCACTCCATCAGTCCACTCGCATTCGGTCCACTCCCACCATCCCCCCACAACCACCTCCCACTGATCTTCTCGCTCAACGTCAACCTGGTAAACGACGCCAACTCCGCCAGTCCCTTTGGTTCCTTCAAATTAACCGTAAACCGGTCGTCGGCGGGCATGGGTATCCCGTTTCGCACAAGCACGCGCGGAACGGCAGCTGAGCGTGTGCTTTTGACCGTAATCGTGTCGGTAACGACGGTAACAGTTTGGCGGGCGGCGAAGGCCCAGGTTTGTTCAGATTCTTGTTTCCGGGTTGTACGCCTGAAGGTGGTGCGGATCGCGGGGTCTGTACCTAGGGAACGAGTTATAGTGCCCTTGGGGAGGATGAGCTGTGGGTTTGTGGTGTCAGTGTTAGTACCAAGGGGAGGAGGGGATATATGCTTACTGGAATATCGGATTTATCGACGTAGCTGTTATCAAGATAAGCGACCAACGGCCCAGGCGGGAATTGGTGTGTCGAGGTGTTCCTAATGATGCACTACGTCCCAGCGTTATCTATCAGTACAATTCTCCCTATTGGAAACTGAACCACAACTCACCTGAAGGAACACGGTCGACATAGTTTTCGGCACAGCGACGTAATCCGTCTTGGCCTCAAGCTGTACAGTCATAATCGTCACCCGATGCGGCGTACCATCGCTCTGCACCGTCACAGGCGTATCCACTTTATACGTCCGCGCCAACACCTTCTCCTGCGCCTCCGTTCCAGCGTGCTCCAACGCCTGAAGCTCAGGATCAGAGGTGACAAGAACGGGAGACGAGGGCTCGGAGTCCCGTTCCTCGGATGAAAGATACTGCTGTAGTGGTGCCGTCTGACCGAAGAGTCCTCCGCTAGTCGTGCCCCCATTTGTTGTACCCCCACTTGTCCCCGCACTGCCAAAGAGTCCGCCCGTGACTGGAGGCGCGGCTGGAGCGGCGGTCGCAGCGCCGAAAAGGCCGGTCGATGGTGCGGCGGTCCCAAAGCCAAAGGCTGGCCCAGCAGTAGAATATCCAGCAAAACCGAACGTAGAAGTAGACCCGAATCCTGGTGGGTTTGGCTGGGGAGCCGGCTGGGCCTGGCCAAACGCTGGCTGACCAAACACCGGCTGCTGTTGCTGCTGTTGCTGCTGTTGCTGCTGTTGCTGCTGTTGCTGCTGTTGCTGTTGCTGCTGCTGTGCCCCAAACGCATTTGTATTCGGTGCTCCAAAGACATTCGTGTTTTGCGCTCCAAAGCCCAAAGGCACAGGCTTATGTTGTGACACGGGTAGGATTTCGCGCACGACGCTCCTCGCAGGTACAGGCAAGGCATGTCCGACCAAGATCGGCGCGGTGCTGAGCGTGAGGCTCACATCGTCCCAGTTCTCGCCTGTGGTTTGGACGACAGAGGCGCGGTAATGGAATGTGACCGTGTCGGCAACCGCTTGAGTTTTGGAATCGGTTGAGGCGTGGAGTTCGTAGGCGGGCGACCACTGTGCTCCGGAGACCACTAGGTGGCAGGCAAGGTGTTAGTCTAAATCAGTCAATGAGCGAAGAGGAAAGATGTACCGTAGGTGAGTGTGAGTTTGATGCTCCCAGCCTCTTTGGCGCTGATCACAATTCCAGCCTTTGCTTTCCTCTTGGATGACAAGTCTTCGTCTGCTCCATCGTCAGTGTCGTCAGCCTTGTTCACTTGGTCGATACGCTTTTGAAGTTGTTGGATGGAGTTATTGATTCGAGTGGTGGATTTGAGTGATTCTTCGCCCTCCTGGTTGAATTTGGCGAGGAACTCGATAAAGTCAGAACCAGAAGTGTTTTCGCCTGAGAGCGTCTATAGGCGCAATGTTAGTAAAAATAACTTGGTACGCGAAACTGGAAAGCGGGCGTACCCTTGAGAATGCGAGGAGAACGTCGTTCTTTGCGTTGATAACTATGTACTTGGGTCAGAGAGGAAATCCACGCGTAATCCATATCGGACTTACGACTCAACTCCCGCAACAATGCGTTCTTCTCCGCCTCAAGCTCAGCCGTAGCCTGCCTCTTCTTCTCAAGCGCGGCCTTTGACTGAGGTACCGTTCCAAACAGTCCGCTGGTCTGTGCTGCTCCTCCTCCTCCAAACAACCCGCCATTTTGTCCCCCTCCGAACAACCCGCCGCGTGGCCTGGGGGCGACTGGAACGACGCATGTGGTGTCAACGACGGACGCTTGTGCGGCGCTAACCCCCGAGACGTGGAACGTGTCGGGAACGATGGACGACGGGAGGTTGGTTATTGAAAAGTCATTCCGGCCAGCCTAGATCACAGGCGCGAAACTCAATTCCCCATGCAAGGTGTAGAGGGAGAATACTTACCGTCAATTCCAGAGTAATCGAGCGCTTAACTTCAGCGCGCTTGCTATATAGCGTGACAGCTTCAATAGGGTGCTCCTGCGCGTCCACAATCGTTTGAGACTTCATCGTAGTAGAGCCGTCCACAGAATAGCGCATCCCCAGTTAAGAGGAGGGGTAGTTATAGCCTACTCGTCGGCAGTCCTGTTGGGCGTCTATATAAGTAAATACGTTGTTCGGGTGTCCCGGAATAGGAGTCACAATATCAGGTGACTCATTTAGCTCTTGATGGTTTCGAGGGAGTTGATTGGAGGATGCGGTGCTGTGCAATCACGTTCGCGCTTGCGGGTATGGGGACAGCCGCCTTGGTGACTTGGTCAAATTCATATGTTTTCCCCAAGTTCGTTCGTCCACAGATTTGGCACTTGGATGAGCGCATATAATCACACTTTTGATGTGGAATAAAAGGGTTGATTGATACATTGGTATGGAACGTAAGGGTAATAATATACACTAGGTAGTCAAAGATTATAATAGAGGATATGTCAGGGGGGGATCATAAGGGGTCGTGAGTGCATAGATCGAGGTTTGAGCTAGGAGCGTTTAAGCGCGGTTGCCGCTATGGAAGCGTTGCTAGATGACCGATGTCAGAAACCATAACTCAAGTTGGATCCAGAGACTAGAGCCTACCTTGAAGTTCCCCTTATCACCCAGCGCGTTGCCGCGAGCCTGGCGTGAGCGGTTGCCAGTGATACCACCGAGGATGGAATGACCCTTGCCACGGGCGCGGTCACCAGTTCCAGAGGCGTAGCCCCTGGTCTTGGCAGCCTTGACCTCTGCAACACCGCGGTTGTGACTAGAAAAGAGGTGTATTAGTTTGTATTGAGGATGTTATCTGTGGGAAATAGTCGTACCGATCCCGACCGCGGCCCGCAAAGCCGTGAGCGCGAACCAAGGTTCCGACGGCCCTCTGGAGGGAACCAGACATAGACTTGAATTGTCCACCGACCTAATCCAAATGAAAGGGTAAGGAACCAAGCAAGCGCATATACCAAGCTGAAATGCTTACGCGAGAAGGAGCCATTGTAAGAGTAGTTGATAAGAAAGTGTAGAGTGCTTTGGATTGGAGATGGGTAGGTTGTGGTAAGCTGCCGTCAGTCGATCTTGGCTTTTGTATGCTAGAGTGGCGGTCGCAAGTCTAGTTGCGTCACGGACGACCGACGTCATTCCACATGGGAAAGGACCGAGCTTTCCTTCCCAGGCAGCAAAATATTGTGCGATCACGGACGCTCCACACCTGTGGAGCTATTCGAGGCTTGCCAAGCCTTTCGTCGTCATCGACTTCTTCTCATGACCATTACGTGTTCAACCACCGTCATTGTCATAGCACACGCCTAGACAAACACACGTTTAATTTCAGGGTTGTGAAATAGATGGTACAGTATAATAAAAATTATATACACGAAAACAAGACCTGTGAGGTTCGAGACGAAGTAGCGCTGTGTGTCTTATCGCTTGCCTTTCCCCTTGCCCTTCTTCGCACCACTTTTCTTAGTCTGAGAACTCTCACCCTTCTCGGGGGCAGCAAGCTGATGCCCAGATGTCTCGATATGAGCAAACAGCTTGGAGCGCGATTCGAAAGTCTCGGAGCACACATTGCACACCTGTCAAGATAACGAAGGCTGAGTCATGCGCACGCAATATGGGACGCTGAGTGCGTACCTGTTGTACCGGCTCAGCATCGCGCGCTTTCTTCGCAGCTTCACGCGCCCTTCGTTTATCTCGTTTCGATGGGCCAGACGCCTCGTCCTTTGGGGTATCCGCTCCGTTGGGCGTGTTATCTCCTTCGTTATCATCTGGCTCGTCAGGTGTTTCTAGATCAAGGTTTTGCATCGGTTTGGTTAGATCCTCTGCGGGTGGAGTATCGGGCTTCTGCTCGGCGGGCTCAGGGGTTTGCTCAGCCGGTGCGCTCTTGCCCTTTTTCTTCTTTTTCTTCTTCTTGCGTGTTGGAGATGTGGGTTGGAGGTCTTGGTCGTCCTCGGAGGGGGCTGCACCATTTTCTCCGTCAACGGGCGTAGGTGGCTCTGAGGTATTAACCTCGTCCTCTTGCTGTTCGCCGTCTAGTCCAAGCTCGACGTTCTCCGCCTGCATCTCCCTTTTCAACCTATATATGCTAGAAATTAAGCCCTCGGTCTCTCCACTTATTTGCATATAAGCTTACCGTTCTACCTCCTTCATATGCTTCTTACTCCTTTCATGGCTCAACCACGCCGCCTCACTCTGGAACGACTTTCCACACACCACGCACTCGTACTCTTCTCCTTCTCCTTCCGCCAACCCCCACTCTAAGTCTGCGTGGTCTTCGGCTGTAGTACCAGATCGTTGCCAATCCTGCTCGACGTATGTGGAAGCCCGGGGATGGTCTGCTGAGGAAGTAGGTTTCGGTGTATTGACGGGTGATTTGGGCGCGGGTTTAGACTGGGCGTCTTTGTAGGCTTTGAAGCGAGGGTCGCGTCGGCGAATAAATGCGACTAGGCTCTATAAACAAGCAAAAAGATAATTAGTTCATAGACAAGTTAGGAAGACTGTAGCATATACGTACCCTAATCGTGTCATTATACTCTCTCTTCGCATCGTCCCTCGCTTTCTTATTATCCCTCTCCATCATCCTGCAAATACATATAAACACCGACCCCTCCACTCGAAGTGCACAAACTCGAAACGTACCTCCTCACTCTCCGATCAGGCGCCTCCGCCAGATTCCACATCTCGCACCACGCGAAATCCTTCGCACTCGTAAACGACCCCCACGCCCTATAAAACAAACTCGCGTACTCCGTCTCGTCCCCTTTTACTTTTGTCACGGGCGCCCATGGTGTATTCGCGTCTCCAAAGGCTGGGTATTCGATCGTTTCGCCGTTGAGTGTTGACCAGGCTGCTTCTTCGGCTCCGAGACGGGAGAATAAACCTCGGTAGACCGTGAAGAATCCCTATTCGAACTGTTTATTAGGCGTGTGCATGCGTAGATGGACGGGGTGGGACGTACGTATTTGGAATTGTCCATAGTGCTAAATACACCTGTGTTGAAGAAGGGGTAGAGGTGATGGGTTGAGAGACCGGGGTCGCGGCCGCGAGCTCGGTAGGGCTTGTCAGTGTTTGAGACAATGTCTTCAAACATGTCTTCTGCCCCCATTGCGGGCTGGAGAGAGGATCTGTGGGAGTCGTACCATGCTCGTTCCTGTGTGGGGTGTAAATTAAAGTGAAAAGAAAAGGATAGAAGGATTGGGTGTACCTGTTCATCACTTAAAACCTAGACGGAATGGTGATGGTTAAGAGACCTGGACGAGAAGGAGAACGGAGAAAGGCTTGCCTCATAAGCTTGCTGTAGTTGAGCGAATTTCTTAGTGGACTCTTCAATATTGTCATGGTTCTTGTCTGGATGGTGTATTAACGCTAATTTTCGAAACGCTTTCTACATAGAGAAATAAATATAATTAGACGGTTGGAAGCGGATGTTATTGGGCGGGCGGACGAACCTTGATCTCATCTGCAGTCGCGTCCTCCTCCACACCAAGTAATTCATAATAGCTAACTTCCGCCGGGCCTGCATTTGCAGAGGACCCTCCTTGACCCGGACGCGATCCTTGAGCCCCCATAGTCTACGAAACCCAACCCAAAGTGATAAACCAGAAACCCTCGTCGTAGCCACAAGCAAGAAAGTTTAATTGAATCCTAACCATGATCTAACCTAAAATCTCATTGACATCTAATCTTATCTAACCATACCAAGCTCTTACACGTGACATCCCCTCCTCCCCTCCCATCACTACCGCTGTACTGTCTAGCCAATGTCCGACGCGCGCTCCCTCCTACGACGCGCCAAAGCTGCCGAATCTGAAAAACGCATTGCCCACCCTCTAGCTCTATATAACGCCTCTGGACAACTACGATGCGCGGCGTGCGGGACTGCTGTTAAACCTCATGCGTGGGATGGGCATGTTGGGAGTAAAGCGCACCGAACGCAGGCTGCGCGATTGAGGGCGGAGGAAGAGAGGGAGCGGGAGGCTAGGAAGAGGAAGAGTGAGGGTGTTGAGGATGATGAAGGGGAGGAGGAGGAAGGGAAGAGGAGACGAGTGGGTGAAGAGGAGGTTGTGGTGTCCGCGGCGCAGGAGGCGACGCCAGCTGGAGGTGATGGGGGAGGGCTCCCAGCGGATTTCTTTTCGGACCCGTCGAGGGCGCCTCCGGTTCTAGGAGCTGGAGAGGATGACGAAGATGGGGACGAATCTATGCCCCCGGCGTCGACGGCAAACCAACCTACATCACTAGACGACGAATTTGCGGCGTTCGCGAAAGCTGTACTCCAACCTGCATTAAAACCTCAAAATGCGGACGTATACGAGGCGGCGACGATCATGGCCGAGCCGGAGCTGGTGACGAACGTACCCGATGGGTTTCCTGCGGGCGTCACTGGGGAAGGTGCTGCTCAAGAAGAGGAAGTCGAGGAGGAGACGGAGGGGCAGAAGCGACAGAGGCTAGCACAGGAGGAGCGGGAGCTTATTATGGATCGATTACGGGACGAGGAGCTCGCGCAGGAGGAGGCGGATGATCGTGTGGCGCGTTTAAAGGCGCGGCTGGAGGCGGTGCGGTTAGGGAAGACGCAGAAACCTGGTGTAGGTGGGATGGCAGGAGAGGGAGGGGCGGTGGCGCCTACGCCGGGTGCTGGGGTCGATAAGAAAACGCTGCTCAAGATGTTGAGGGGGAAGAAAAAGGCTGCTGCGCCGTCTTAACTTTGGTTATAAGCTGGGGTATTTGATGTATTCATGTTTTGCTTCGCACGGATAATTTAATTTACACAGATACAGATGTTTCCCTCTTTTCTACCTCCTCGTATCCTAATGCTCTTTTAATCGACGCCGACCAATTCAGACTGGGCTTGCTGAGCATCATCAAGACCAGCATCGCAGGGAGATACAGCAAACACTGTCTCCACACCTTCCTTGCAGCCTTCTCACTACCTTCTCTCCAGAATTTCCAAGCTCCATGCGCAAGACCGACGTTAAACGGCAAACTCGTGAGTGCGAACCACCACGTAGTCAGCCCGCTCAGGGGAGCTAGCACAGAGCAAATGGGGATAAATGCTAAAGCGTATCGAAAGCCGACAAGCGAATTGTGCTGGGGATTGAGCACGGAGAGCATTCGGTATCCGGCCTGAGCGTACCCCGCCCTTGTGAGGTGAGAGACTGCGTTGAAATGCGGAAATTGCCACGCGAAGAGAAAGGCGAAGAGCGTGGCAGGTGCGAGAGGGTTGTCTAGCGGTATAGCGGAGGCGAGCTCTGAGACAGTTGAGGGCCAGATGTATACGAATGGATGCTCCGCTGAAGGAAGCAGGTGCCCGCCGCATGCTGCCCAGCCCATGAGAGGTGGAATAGCGCCTACGACGGCTCCAACCCAAGTGTTGAGTATGCTACGACGCTTCAGGTACGTATAAACACCCGAGTATAGGAAGATATTGAAGGCACCAAGAGCAGCTGTCAACGGATTAACGCATGTGGTCAGGATCGTGATCCCCGCAGCTCCGGCGGTGACGCCAAACGCAGCAGCATGAGCAGGAGATATGGCTCTCCTAACGAGAGGTCGTGTCCGCGTGCGCACCATTTGGGCATCGAGCGGGACCTCGGCAAGCTGGTTGAATGTGTTCGCAGATGCTGAGCAGAGTGCTGTTCCGGCTGCTGTTGCGAGAAGGGCTGGGACGGTAGCTGAGAGTGGACAGAGAGCGACGCCTGACATGGCTGTGAGGACTACTAGAGCTGTGAGGCGGGACTTGGATAGCTGCATGTAGATTTTAAGTCGGGACTTGAGCGTGAGTGGGGGTAGAGATGTATACGATGTGAGAGGAATATGTGATGGAGGATAAGGGGCTAGCGGGATCGCCGTCGCGGAGGGCAAAGGTGTCGAGCCAGTATGCCCGTGTGTTGGGGTTGACTCTGGGTACATATCAGAATCTACGTCAATGTCGAAGGCCTTCGCCTTTCCTTTTCGGAGTGACATGTCGGCCATATCCAGAGTGGAAGTCGACGCATGTATCCTCGGGTTCGATAGAAAGAACTCTTTGAAAGAGGAGTTGGGGCTAGGAAGTGGTGCAACTGCTGCTCGAGTAGACTGGAAACGACTGAAGGAGCTGCTGTAGATCGCTACGCAGGGGATTTTTCGACATAAACGTAGGTTCGGGGGATGTATCGAAAATATACGCTCCAACATAATACGATTCGCCATTTTTGACAATTCGAGGCCTTCAAATGATGTTATGGACCGAGATCAGAGAGGACAAACATATCTTACCTGTCGGCCAACTAACACAATTCTGTAATTTCACACAGGCTGTTCAACGGATCCAATGGAATGATAGATTCGGCAGTAAGATCCCAATTCGAGTCAGAACATGAGTTCAGCGCCCGTTTGTAAGTGCATACAAGTGCTGTTGACTCAAGCTTGGTGGGAGCAGATGGTCGAGTTGCGATTGGAAGACGGGCCGGGTCATCACGTGGAGTTTGATCCAAGTCATCCCTCGCCGGCTGTTTAGTACAAATACCAATAACTTCCGCCATGGCCCCTGTTATTCTTACCCCCAATTGCTCTTTCTTAACTTGTAAAGTTTTACTCGAGTTGCCACTAACAATATGAACGAATTCGCTTCGCAAGCACTGGCTTCTCTGAGCAATTCTCAAATCTCGTTTTTGG
>JANWGL010001673.1:0-16335 GCA_025200755.1 Ceratobasidium sp. C01
GGTGCTCGCTTGATCAGCTTGCCAAAGATTGTATCCAGCGTTTCTCAATAATGGTCTCACGGAGCTACCTGAAACCTTGCCATGTGAATTCTATATCGTAATTTGACTCAGTGAGCCCAAAATCGCGGGATTTCTATCAACAGGTAGCAAAGAATCCAGCATTTACTGAAATCCGTTCCACTTCCAGGTGGTGTACGGTATGATTTATATACCACCATTTTAACCTCTCCCTTCTCTGAGTTGCTCGAATTCATTTACGTTCTGTAATATCGACACAGGCGGCTTCGGCAGAAATTTAGGAGTGATTTGTTAGCTCTACGCTCGCCACCTAGATGATGGGCGCCAATCGATAAGACGTGGCTATTTAAGTACGGCCAATCACTCAAATCCCCATCCTACCCCACCATCTCTTGAAACCAGACAGCGTCAATGGCTTTCTTTGACGGAGGAAAAAGAGAGGTCGTTGGTAAGTAACGCATGGTTTATAATTGGCAGTGATTGACCTGCCTGTGGGGTTCTCTGCTAATAGGGACCCATGATGTGGTTTTGGGTGGCAAACCCGCAATAGCTACCAGACGCCACTCGAAGTTCTACTTCGACAATACTTTAGTAGTCATTCAGGTACGCTGAACTGCATCGAGATGAAAATCATAATACAGATAACGATTTTGGTAAGGTTGAAGATCTATTGTTCAATGTGCACAAGTATCAGCTCCTGAAGTCCGAGACTTTCTCAGACATGTTCAAGATTGCGAGTGCATCAGATCAGGAGAGCGGAGAGGGATCGTCCCCTGAGAACCCGATCATAATGTCAGGCGTAACGGCTTCAGATTTTGAGGCCTTGTTGACGGTCCTATATGCCACGTGAGTAACCCCTTTTCATCATGCAGAACAGCTAGAACGTGGCCTCACAAGATGTTGACGTGAAGCCGTTTTTCGACCTATCAACCTGACCCTGAGGCGTCGCTCATAATCCCTGCATTTCGCCTAGCGAACATGTGGAACTTCGCCGACCTTCGTACTTACCTTTTGCCACTGGCCGAGAAAGTTCTTAGTGACATTGACAAGATCGTTTTTGCACGGGAGTTTGATGTCGGGGATTGGCTTATTCCTGCACACATCAGGATATGTCAGCGCAAGGAGGCTTTGACCAGCGCGGAAGCCACAAAACTTGGAATAGAGAGCCTACTACTGATATCGCGGATTCGAGAAGAAAAGTTTAACACAACAGTGAATCCGCCACATTGCCCGAATCATCCCCAAAAGACGCTGCAGCAATATTGTGGCAGCTGTGGTCGAACGTATACAACTGGGACTGAGGCGGTGACGGACGCGATAGTTGGGCAAAAGGTTAAGGCATGGATTGAAAATGGGTGTGCGTTTGCTACCAACTGAGTCTCCTCTCTAACATTCCGTTGTATCTGCTTGTATTTTCTATTTGACTAAATTGAATATCTAACGTAAAAATATGCGTTAGCATTGCTCGGTTGTGCGCTACAAACTTACACGGCATATGACGGCTAGTCACTTCGCTAGGTCGCTCTGAAACATCAATACCAGTGCCGTTGTGATGGTATGAATATGGGTTGACTTGATGGGATGTTGGGTTGTATAAGCGTAAACACGTGTTAAGGATGGTTTGACCGATCGAAGACACGCTCTGTAACATGCGTAGATACCAGCTTGTGGAGTCTGAGACATTTTCAGACATGTCCAGCGTGACCTATGCGTTTTGGGGCACCACTTGTGAGGGATCCTCTCCCGATAACTCCATTGTGATGCTGGGCGTGAAAGCCTCCAATTTTGAGACCGATATTCGTGCTTGTCCCCTGCCACTCGCCGAGAGGGCCCTTGGGGACGTCGACAAGCGCTTTCTCACGGGCGTCTAATGTCAAAGGTTAGCTTATCTTAGCTCACACTGGGCTTTGTCGACACAAGGAGCCAATAACCAACGAAGAGGCATTAAAACTCGGGTTCGTGATTTATCGCGTTGAAGAGGAGAAGCTCAATATGCTATAACGTTAATACAGTGGGGCGATCATCTTACTATTACGCGGAAGCGGTATTGTAGGGCATTCGACTATTAAATTGTTTACGGCTGGTAGATTTGAAGAAAATTTAAATAAAGCATTGAAAAATGGTTGTATGCTAAACGCATAGTATGTGTGTATACTTTGTTTTAGCTGAGAGCCTTTTTTGTAAGGTTGATCGCCACTTGTTGCGCATTGATCCAATAACTGCTATCCGGAGGTATCATTCAATTTGGTTTCTTGTACTTGTATTTCCACCGTGAAAGCATGGTGAACTTTGGAAGTAGTTTGGAGAAGGGGAGGGTATATGCAGTAATTCCGAAGATCGGCGCAAGACGATGGGCGTTAATCGATCAAATGCGGCTATTTGGGTTTTGTAGTTACGCCCACCGCGCTGCCTCTCGACTTCATTCTTCCCTTCCAATGTTCACGTCTAGACCAACGCTAGGCTTAAGAGTAAAGTCAGATTTATTTTACGCAAAGGGTGGTGATGTTGAGACTAAGTTGAACGATTCCTCTAGTGAACCAACATCAGGACGAACAGGTGGCTCGTGTAGCACAATACCTATGGCCAAGGAGACTCCGGTCGTCAGGCACTCCAAGTTCTTCTTTGATGATACACTTGTATTTATACAAGTAGGTCATATGATATTTACTTCTCGTAGCGTTCCTTCTAATGAGTATCCTTAGATCGAAAACGTGCAGTTTAGCGTGCATAAACGCCAGCTCATGAAGTCTGAAGTTTTCTCCGATATGTTCGCAGTGTTGGGCAGCTCAAACCCAGATGACGCTGCAAAGGAGGGTTCTTGCCCAGAGAATCCCATTGTCATGGAGGGCATTTTAGCCGCCGACTTTGAGGCCCTTCTTACCGTTCTATACGCCACGTAAGTTGACGTTCTATAATCTCGTATACGGTTTGAGGGTTAAACCATTAAATATCGCATTGATTTCTCAAGTTACTTCTCCACGGACCAGCCTGCTCCCGAAGCATCACTCATCATGCCTGCGTTCCGTCTGGCAGACAAGTGGAACTTCGCAGAACTTCGCTCGTATTTGATACCATTGGCGCAGCAGGTCCTCGGCGATGTCGACAAGATCGTTTTTGCTCGAGAATTTGAGGTTAAGCACTGGCTTGTTCCCGCACATGCCGGGCTCTGTCAGCGCGCGGAGCCGTTGACTAGCGAAGAAGCATCAAAGCTTGGCGTCCAGAGCCTGCTGTTGATAATGCGGATCCGAGAGGAATACCTGAAACAACAAACAAACTCAGATTCTCGCCCATCGCATTCTGGCTTTGGGTTCCAATCTAAGCCTGCCCATCGCGGTGTTTTCTCGTTTAATTCTCGGGCTACGAAGGTTGAGACAGTTGATCAAAAGGTCCAAGCTTGGTTTGACAGGGGTTGCGTTTTTGATACCTGATGGATTGGTTCTTGGATTCCCGTCCGCCCCACTTATTTCACTGTACTCGTATGCCGGAATTAGGACAGATATGAACTTGGTTATACCCACCATCATATAAGTAGGGACGTAGGAGCCTTCGTGAATAGACAATAGCAAACGACGTTAACTTGGAGCACAGGCACGACCAACGCAACGTGGTTCACCATCAATGCTCTCCCCACCTCACCGACTCTTGTCGCTGCCCGGCGATATCGAAGCAAGTAATGACGAGACAGCTGTGCTCAGCTAGCATAATCCTGCTTGACCATAGTATCACTCAAATGCGACTGGCTCTGATCTCACAACCACCAATCCTACGTCAGCGGTTAAGCGCCGCCCCAAATTATCGACAACACTCTTGTATCTAATGGAACCAACTAAGCTATTTGGAAAGAGAACTTCTAGTTCGCGGAGAGGCCCAAAGAAGGACCAGCAGTCATTGTAATGATATAAGCACGTGTAAAAGTACAAACACCCGGTAAGGATAATTCGGTCAATCAGGGACAAAGTGATTATCAATGAGATGTGGCTACTTATTTTGGTCATGTGGCTATCTTTAGTTGTTCTTCGCCCCCTCTCCGCTCAACCTCGCTAGCTATTAGAAAACGAGTAAATCCGATGTTTGGTCAAACTTCAGCACCGATAGAGAGGCCAATAACGGTAAGCAAAGCGGGTTTGACGGGCGCAACTTCCCAAAACCTCTCAATTTCGATTAATTGTTATCAAAGTGCATAAAAAAGCCTATAAAGTTTGGGACCCTCCTAGACATTTTCGACGTAGTCAATGCGTCTGGGGACAATTCTTAGCTGCGGACCTACTTACAACGTCAGGCATGGCCGTTTCTGGATTTGACACTTCATTGAAGGTCCCGTATGCGGCGCAAGCTCCCGCCTCTTTTTGTTAAGCAACTTGAAACTCAGTTGTCGAGGCACCTGTTCTGCCTTTCGGTTGCTTTGTTTCCAAAAAGCCCGCCGTAGAATTCTCGTTCTTGGTACCTGCTTTCCACTTGGTGAACGTGGGGAACTTCGCGCCTATCTCTTGCTAGTTGTAAAAGAGAACTTTGGCGGCAATGGTAAGTTGCACCAGCACAATAACTCCACCTCGAAGATTTCTTTGCTCTTGCCAGCACCTGGATCTGCTGAGCGAATGAATCACTTATCAGTAAAGGAGCCGCAAAGGTAGGAGTTGAAGGATGGATATTAATATACCACGAGAAGAGCGATTCAATTTATCAACTTGTCCTGAACCGTCCAAAATCAATATCGTTAGCTGTGTCACCCGACCTGTGGATATTGTTCGTACCTATCGGGTCGGAGGCAACGTACGTTGCGGTTAAACGAGGATTCGGGACCTGGGATGGGGAAGACCGCGTTTTCTAAATTGAAAAGAGCATTGCGCAAATCTTTTTAGAAGAAAAAATTCGTAACGTACTGCCTCTAATACACCCCGCGTCCACCTAAACCATGCCCCTTAGCTTCTGTTGTTGGTTTCTTGGTACCACCAGGCGGCTCACGAAGGGGAGGAGAGAACCCATATATGCGCGCTGTACGTACATAGGACAGGAGCGGCTGATACCACAGGGCGCAACGGAGGCCGATGATACGAGGGCACAGCACTGGAAGCCCACTGGAAGAGCTAGCAGGGTGGGAGGAGCCAATCACTGGATGCGAGGATACTCGCAGGTGGGATGACAAATCCTGGCGGCGAATGAAGGCCGACACGGATGACGAGTGGGGAGAATAAACGAGAGGCACGAAAGTGGGGGGTGTATCCTCGTGGACGCATGAAAGATACATGACGGCACGTGACGCTAGATTAAAAATCGCAACATTGGGCTATGGTTGGACTATACGCCTCCGCAAGCTCCCCCCACGGTTTTTGATAGGTCTGATTAATGTTGCTCGGCGCATTGATAAGCGTAGGTTTTGGGTGTGCACTCGTTGGACTTTGCGCAAGGCCAGTTTTGAGTGAATTGAGCGTGGCGCAATCAAGTCGTCGGCGCAAATCGCTACCATTATTTAAGCCATAGGACACCCAACATTCATCCCCTGGTTCATCCTCCCTCACCAGCTTTCAAGAACCGACGGTCCTAATGTCCTCGTTTGCCGCACTGAGTCAAAACAAGGAGGCCGTGGGTGAGTGGTGGGCAACCAACTAGTAGTAGCTACTAAGCGCCGAGACCATCCGCTACCAGGTAGCCCGGAGGTGGCTTCGGGTGGCAAACCCACAGTGCCTTACAAACGGCACTCTAAATTCTATTTTGACAACACCTTATTGGTGGTTTTGGTAAGCCAGATCTCATCGTGCTGAGCTTGATATCGAATGATGCGTTTTACAAGATCGAGGATACGTTGTTCAACGTGCACAAGTATCAGCTTATGAAGTCGGAGACCTTCTCAGACATGTTCAAGATTGCAAATGAATCAGATCAAGAGAACAAGGAGGGGTCAACGCCTGAAAATCCGATCGTAATCTCGGGCGTGAAGGCCTCTGATTTCGAGGCTTTGTTGACGGTCCTATATGCCACGTGAGTCGTCATTTCTATTTTCCGGGATACCTGGTGTGAGTTAATGAGACATTCATGTTGACATGTAGCCGTTTCTCGACTTACCATCCTGACCCCGAGGCATCGCTTATCATCCCTGCCTTTCGCCTCGCAAACATGTGGAACTTCGCCGACCTCCGTGCTTACCTTCTGCCACTGGCCGAAAAGGTCCTCAGTGATGTCGATAAGATCGTTTTCGCTCGGGAGTTCGATGTCAAAGATTGGCTTACCCCGGCCCACACTAAACTCTGTCGCCGCAAGGAACCGCTAACTAGCAAAGAGGCTTCTAAGCTTGGTGTCGAGAGCCTGTTGTTGATATCTCGTGTCAGGGAGGAGAAACTCAATCTGCCGACAACTTTGATGCAGTGCGCCAGTCACCCTGCTATTGCGCAGCAACGGTATTGTAGCAGCTGCGGAAACTACACTGTTTTTCAGACCACGACGGGTGACGCGGACGAACAAAGTGTCAAGACTTGGGTTGAAAATGGCTGCCGGTTTGTTAATTGAAAGATTTCTTGTTGTATGCTGAAGCGAAGTGATGTGTATCGTGCTGATTCCGAATCACCATGTACTCGTTTGGCTCCTCTAAAATGTTGAGCGATTTAAAGGTCAAAAATTTGGTTTGCCTTAAACGAAGGATGGTGGTTAATAGGGCGATAGGGGCTCGTTAGCTTCCAAGACGATGTGGGAAGATCAGTGATTTCTGCGCCCACAACTCAACGGATGAGCGCCTATCGATCAAGTGTGGCTAATTAAGTCTCGTGGCTACGCCGTTCACCCCATCCTTGACCCAATTCCTCTCTCGAGGTTCATGGCTAAATCGATGTTGACCTCGAAATCTACTACTGGCGGAGAAAGTCCTTGACGATGTGGACGAGATCATTTTTGCGCGAGAGTTCGACGTCAAGGACTGGCTTGCTCCCGCGCATACCAAAATATGCCAAAACACGGATGCTCTGACCAGTGTGGAGGCTGCAAAACTTGGCGTTGAGAGCTTGTTGTTAATCCCGCGGGTTTGAGACCCAGGGCCAAACTTAGCAACAGATCCACCGCGCTGTCCCAACCATTCTGGCTACGTGTTACAGTCGCATTGCAATAGCTGTGGAGTTCGTCCGTTTTCTAACGTTAATATCCCAGTTTTTACTGGGACCCTGACGGGCGTTATAGTCGAAGAAAAGGTTAAGATGTGGATTGAAAATGGATGTGCATTTGCTATTAAATGAGGTTCCGATGACTTCCTGCTGCGTCTGTTTGTATTTTACCTGTAAAGTGGTCCCCCCGGACAATAAATTGGATTAACGTTGTGATTTGTTTCATTCGTCGCACATGCGAGTACCAGATTGAGGATATAATAAGCGCATATACAATATGATAAAAATCTAGATCGATGCCCCTGTGGGAAATCCTACATACACAAGGTTCGTTAGTGGTCAGAGTCTGCGCTTCCCAGAGTCGTCTTATATGAGAGTGCGAAGCGCTGATCAGATCATGAGCGCGTATCGATATGGGGTGGCTATTTAAATTTGCAGCTCGCCATCGCTCACCACCTCGCGCCTTGTCCTACTTTCTTAGTGCCTAGAGAACATCAGATCCGACGTCCAATTTAGCCATGGCTAGTGATAATGGAGAAACAGACGGTGGGCTGTCCGCGATTAGCAAACGAGATCTTGCTAAAATACAGGGTTGTGTAGGCAGCAGTATAGCTCCAGTTGCTGTGCTAGCTACCAAACGTCACCCTGAATTCTACTTTGACAATACTTTGATAGTGATCCAGGTAAGCGTAAGCGGGGCTCCGTTGAATCGGAGTTCGTACTAAAAGCACCATGCAACAAAGGTTGAAGACACGTTGTTCAATGTACACAAATATCAACTCATGAAGTCCGAAACATTCTCAGACATGTTTAGCGTGGCCGATGCATCCGGAGGCGACCTTACTGAGGGATCATCGCCTGAGAAGCCAATCGTTATGCTCGGCGTGGCGGTGGCTGATTTTGAGGCACTGTTAAAGGTCTTATATGCAACGTATGTTACTATGCGCTTTTTTTTCTGGGTGAGCTGGACAATGCTCATATCTGTCCAATAGCCGTTTTTCGACATATCAGCCTGATCCGGAAGCCTCCCTTATCATTCCCGCATTCCGGCTCGCAAACAAGTGGAACTTTGCAGACCTTCGTACCTTTCTCATGCCACTTGCGGAAACACGCCTTAGTGATATCGACAAGATCGTGTTCGCACGAGAGTTTGACGTCGCCGATTGGATCGTCCCAGCCCACACGAGGCTTTGCCAACGCAAGGAGCCACTGACCAGCGATGAGGCATCGAAGCTCGGCATTAACAGTCTGCTGCTGATTAACCGCATACAAGGAGAGAGACTTGCAGCCGCAACGAATTTTCAACGTTGCCCTAGCCATCCCGATGCGCCCATTCGTTGTTGGCATTGCTCAACTCAACTCAACATTCCAGAGGGAACCATGGCATATAACACGGTCCAACAGAAGGTCAAGACCTGGATGGAGAACGGTTGTGTCTTCACTATCTAAATACGCCACTTCCTGGTCTACCTAACTTCTTGGTATGGATTTACGTGTTGTACTCCCTTTTAACCAGCCCAAATGGTTTACTTCTCATTTCAAATCAATCTGATCTACCAGCGATCATCGTAATGGTATAGGCAGATGCGAGATTGGAATGTAAAAGCACAAACATATGGTGAGGATAATTCGGTCAATCGGGGACAAAGTGATTATCAACGAGATGTGGCTATTTATTTTGACTATGTGGCCATCTTTATTTTCTCGCCCGCTCTCCGTTTACTGCAGTTTTCATAAATCCATGCACTCGGCGCTTGAGAAATTAAATAATCCTGAAACTTGCAAGACTCACAGAGGGGCTAAAATCCATCGGATCGAGACATAAAGTGGTGCGTTGGAGTCGCACGATCAATGCGGAGGGCGCTGCGCATAAATCGGGGCGGGATTTCTGAGGTCTGAAAATCGTCCCCCCCTGCCATGTAAGACCTACTGCATAGTTTCTGGCTTATAGAGTGATCAAAATTATGTGTCATATACTATTCTATCTGTTTCTAGATGGCCTCGAAGCATTTCCGATATCATAACTTAAATCTAGCTCTTGAATCGAGCATGAGGTGTACTTCATGGATGCTAATTTTGGTGAAAGAGTTCATAATACGTGTCTGTACATACATGGTGCCCTTAATATGTATGTATACAGTGATCTCTGAGACTTCGAGGGCCTTTGAATCTATTTTAGCAGAGATATAGATCTTGCACGCGAGAAGGGGTTGATTTTCAGACCTCGGAAATCCCACCCCGATTTATGCGCAGTGCCCTCCGCATCAATCGTGCGACTCCAACGCACCACTTTATGTCTCGATCTGATGGATTTTAGCCCCTCTGTGAGTCTTGCAAGTTTCAGGATTATTTAATTTTTCAAGCGCCGAGTGCATGGATTTATGAAAACTGCAGTAACCTCACTAGCTATCAGAAAACCAGTAAATCCGATGTTTTGGTCAAACTTCAACAGTGATAGAGAGACTAATAGTAGTGGGCAAACCAGGTTTGACGGGCGAAACTCCCCTAAACCTCTCGATTTTGATTGATTATTATCAAAGTGCATAAAAAGAACCTATAAAGTTTAGGACCCTCCTAGACATTTTCGACGTAGTCAATGCGTCCAGGGACCAGATTCTTAGCCGCGGACCTACTTACAACTTTGGACATGGCCATTTCTGGATTTGACACCTTACTGAAGGTCTTGTATACGGCGCAAGCTCCCGCCTCGTTCCGCTGAGCACCTTGAAACTCAGTTGTCGAAGTACTTGCTCTGCCTTTCAGTTGTTTTGCTTCCAAAACGCCCGCCGTAGAGCTTTCGTTCTTGATACCTGCCTTCCACTTAGCGAACCTGGGGAGCTTCGTGTCTATCTCTTGCTGGTTGTGAGAGAGAACTTTAGCGCAATGGTAACTTGCACCCACACAATAGCTCCACCTCGAAGGTTTCTTTGCTCGAGCCAGCACCAAAATCTGCCTAGGGAATGAATTACTTATCGGTGATGGAGCCGCAAACGTAGGCATTAAAGGATCGATATTAGTATACGACATACGAGAAGAGCTATTCAGGTTACCCAATTATCAGTCATTCTGAACTACCCAAAAGCTGTATCAATACCTGCGTCGTACTATCTATAGATATTATTCGGATCGTGTTGGGTCGGAAGCTGCATACGTTGCGATTAAACGAGGGTTCGGGAGCTGAGTTGGAGAAGGGCACGTTTTTTAAATCGAAAGGAGCGTTGAATAGATATTTTAGAAAAAAACTTTCGTAACCTACTGCGTTTAAGGTGTCCAGCATCCACCTAGATCACACCTCTTGGTTTCCGTTGTTGATTTCTTGGCACTACCAGGCGCGCTCGCGAAGGGGAGAGGAGAAACCATATATGCGCGCTATACGTACATGGAACGGGAACGGGCGACATCATAAGGTACGACGATGGCCGATGGCATGAGGGCACGCCACTGGAAGGCCACCAAGAGAGCTAGAAGGGTGGGAGGAGCCGAGCACCCGAGATGCGGGCACGCTCGTGGGTCAGGTGAACAGGTACTAGCGGTGAATGCAAACCGGCACGGATGCCGAGTGGGTAGAAAGAACGAGGCATGAAGGCGGGCGATACATTGTCATGGACGCACAAGAGACACATGGCGACACGTGACACTAGATTAAAAACCGCGAACTCTGGGTCAAGATCGGGTCATACGTCTCTGCAAGCTCCGACACATAATCCCTACAGTTTTTGACAGTTCAGGTTGATGTTGTCGTGCGTATCCATAAACATTGGGTTTGGACGGGCACTCTTTATACCTTGCGCAAATCCGGTTTTGGGTGAATGAAGTGTGGGGTAATCAAATCGTCGGCGCGAATCGATGCGATTATTTAAGCCATAGGACACCTAACATTCACCCCCCTGATTCATCCCACCTCATTAGCTTTGGCGAACCGACGGTGCTAATGTCTTCGTTTGCTGCACTAAGCCAGAAAAAGGAGGCTGTTGGTGAGTGGTGGACAATTAACTTGTAGTAGTTACTCAGCCACGAAACAATTCACTGCTAGATGGCCCCGAGGTGGCTTCGGGTGGCAAACCTGCAGTACCTTACAAACGGCACTCTAGCTTACCAAAATCACCACCAAGGTGTTGTCAAAATAGAATTTAAACTTCATCGTGGTGAATTTGATATCAAATGATGCGTTTTACAAGATCGAGGATACGTTGTTCAACGTGCACAAGTATCAGCTTATGAAGTCGGAGACCTTCTCAGACATGTTCAAGATTGCAAATGAATCAGATCAAGAGAACAAGGAGGGGTCAACGCCTGAAAATCCGATCGTAATCTCGGGCGTGAAGGCCTCTGATTTCGAGGCTTTATTGACGGTCCTATATGCCACGTGAGTTGTCGTCTATTCTCCCGAATACCTGGTGTGTGAGTCAATGGGACATTTGCATTGACGTGTAGCCGTTTTTCGACTTACCACCCTGACCCCGAGGCATCGGTTATCATCCCTGCCTTTCGCCTAGCGAACATGTGGAACTTCGACGATCTCCGTGTTTACCTCTTGCCATTAGCCGAGAAGGTCCTTGGCGACATCGATAAGGTCGTTTTCGCTCGGGAGTTCAATGTCAAAGATTGGCTTGCCCCGGCGCACACTAATCTTTGTCGACGTAAGGAGCCAATAACTAGCGAGGAAGCAGCAAAACTCGGCATCGAGAGCCTGTTGCTGATATACCGCGTTAGGGAGGAGAAACTCAGTGTGCCAACAACTTCATTACAGTGTGGCGGACATCCTACCACTGCGCAGCAGCGGTATTGTAGTAGCTGCAATGGATTTGCCGCCCTTCAACCGGTGAACACGACAGGTGATGCGGTAGAACAAAGTGTCAAGACTTGGGTTGATAATGGCTGTATTGTTGCTAGCTAGAACGCTTCTCACTAAACGTTGAATTAAAACGATGTGTGCCGCATAGATGGCCAAGACGTATGGGTTTATTTACTCCCAGTCCTCTATGAGTTCGGGTAATCTAAAAGTCAAAATTATGGTTTGCACCCGCCCAGAAGCAGGTGCAGTTCACGGGCCGGCGCTGTACAGTCGCCGGGCGCCCAGTATCTGCACCCGCACAACTCAATAGGAGGCACGTAGCCTGGAGGAAGCAGTGGGTGAGGGCGCAGCCCAGGAAATCTGAATAGCGAGCTATGTATTCAGAACCAGGAGCTGCGGGATGATCGAGAAGCTAGAGATTAGAGATGTAGGGAGCGCATATATGCAGGGTGCTGCGTCCCCAACACTCAACATCAATGATGTGCGAAAATGTGGATTGTCTGTGCTGATTGGCCGCCCTGCTGGTTTGTGCTGGAAATTATGTTGTCAGTCTTATAAGCCATACGAAGGCTGACGCTAGTCGTGACGAGATAGGGACCATCCAACTTCGCGAATAGTTTAAGGGGAAGGCGAAGCCCCCTGCACTTGCCACTCGGCTGATGCGCGCTTATCGATCAAATGTGGCTATTTAAGTCTGGTGGCTACGTCGATCTCTTCACTCTTGAATCCATCCATCCCTCTTAATGTTCATGACTAAATCAATGTCGAGCTCAATACCAAAATCGAATTCGGTTCAGGCAAAAAATGGTAATCCCGGAGCCGAGCTAGACTATTTCTTCTCATGAACTTATGCTTGGTGAGCAGAGAGCGTGGACGACACGGTGTCTAGCACCGCAAAGGCTCCGGTTGTCAAACACTCTAAGTTCTTTTTTGATAATACACTCGTGGTTATACAAGTAAGTCATACACCCCTGTATCTAGCGGTCTTTTTGCTAATGAGTGTCCTCAGATTGAAAACGTACAATTCAACGTGCACAAGTATCAGCTTATGAAGTCTGAAACCTTCTCCGACATGTTCGTGGTATCGGATAGCTCAAACTCAGATGATTCCGAAAAGGAAGGATCCTCTACAGAGAATCCTATTATTATGGAAGGCGTTTCGGCAGCAGATTTTGAAAGCCTTCTCACGGTTTTGTATGCCACGTAAGTCAGCATTCTATGATCCCGCCTATGGTTTGAGAATTAAACCATTAGCTATCGCATTCATTTCCCAAGTCACTTCTCCACGAACCAGCCTGCTCCCGAAGCATCACTCATCATACCCGCCTTCCGTCTGGCAAATAAATGGAACTTCGCAGACCTTCGAGCATATTTGATACCATTGGCCGAGAAGGTCCTTAGCGATGTCGATAAGATCGTTTTTGCACGAGAATTCGACGTTAAGGACTGGCTTGCTCCTGCGCATACTAATCTCTGCGAGCGTGCGGAGCAGCTGACTAGTGAAGAGGCGTCAAAGCTCGGTGTTCAGAGCCTATTATTGATATTGCGGGTCCGAGAGGAAAAGCTGAAACCGTCAACAAATTCATATCCTTGCGTCTCGTACGGTGGCAGCTACGTACACACACTACTACAAGTGCCTTATGGCAGCTGCAGTGGTTGTGGAGTCGGCCCGTTCAATCCTCCGAATGCGCCAATCACTACGGTTGATCAAAAGGTCAAAGCCTGGGTTGAGAAGGGCTGTGTTTTTGATACCTGATGGGTTGCTTATTGGATTTTCGTCCGCCCCACTTTTGTACTGAACCAATTTGCCGAGATTATGACAAATTTGAACTTGGTCCTACTGTATGTAGCGGCCGGCAGATCAACAGTGGCGTAGAGGCCGAGTGAACGCATAATGACGAATGATGTGGTGGGGCGTGAGCTCCAATCAGTGCGACGTGGTTATTTAAGCCGGGTGGCTCACCGTGGCTCACCATCAATTCCCCTTTCACCCTACCAACCCTCGCAAGACTAATTCAATGGCAGTATCTACTATGCCCGACGATATCAAAGCAAGCAAGGGTGAGGAAGGGTATTCGACTGATACGATCCCACTAAATCTATTATTGCGAATTTATAGCTAACAAGCCTGCGTTAGCCACCAAACGCCACCCCGAATTCTACTACGACAACACTCTTGTAATCATTCAGGTAAAGCATGATTTCACTAATTTTGGAGTAATCTGGCTGACACCGTGAACCAGGTCGAAGACACGTTGTTCAACGTACATAAAGATCTGTTGACGAAGTCCGAGGCTTTCTCCGACATGTTCAGCATAGCCGAGGTGTCTGGCGATGACGAAGATGAAGGGACGTCACCTGACAACCCAATTGTACTACTGGACGTGTCAGCCTCGGATTTCGCAGCATTGTTGAAAATCTTATACGCTACGTGAGTTATCGTCCTTCGCCCCCAGGAGCATTGAAACTGACTAATAGAATTTCTCTTGTATACGTGAAGCCGCTTTTCGCCAAATCAACCTGACCCGGAGACTCATTTCATCGTCCCTGCGTTCCGACTGGCGAATAAGTGGAATTTTAGGGAGCTCCGCGTCTACCTAATTCCCCTGACGGAAAAAGTCATCAGCGACGTCGAAAAGATCGCATTCGCGCGGGAGTTCGATGTCAAAGATTGGCTTGTTCCGGCTCTCACCAGGCTTTGCCAACGCAAGGAGCCATTGACCACCGATGAGGCATCCAAGCTCGGCATCGATAATCTGTTGCTCGTATCTCGTATTCGAGAGGAAAAACTCGCCCCGAAGGTCCCTCTCCTCTGCCCAAAACAGTGCGGCGCCCAGCTGACCTGCCCAACCTGCGCGACCACTGCAGACGCAATCGTTCCGGCTGTCTCGGATGGCGAAGTTGAACCAAAGGTTAAAGCTTGGATGGACAGCGGTTGTACTTTCTAAAAGGGCTTGCCCAAACCTCTTTGACGCGAATTCGTCTATTGTATTAGTACTTAGATGCCTAGTGAAATGAAGTTTGTGCAATGATGAATGCAATATTCCCGTACTCAACAAAAACATAAAGATCTCCTAGTGCTCCAGAGGGCTACAGAAGAGGGGGGGTAGCTCCCGGGCTCGGGAGCGCTTGGGAGTGCTCTGGAGCTCTCTGGAGCATGGGGCTCACGTGCTCTCAAGCACTCCAGGGGCTCCCGGGCGATTCGGAGCCCGGGAGCAACCACCCCCTCTTCCGCAGCCCTCTGGAGCACCGGGGGAAACAAAGATTTTTGTAGAGTATTTATCAAATTGTGATGAAATGTATCAATCTTCGATCCGCCGGGCTTGCAAGACCGAGTCACCGAGCTGACATGTTCAATTATATAGGACCTCATAGGGTTCATAGCCGTATTGAACCTGATTCCGGGGTCATAAAGACATACGCGACCAGTGGAAGGTGATCAGATTATCGATCCACCCAATGTACGACTACTGTACAACGCATGCATCTACGACAACTTGGACCAGTCTCGGGCGTTGCAGCCCGCATATACTGGTATCTGTTCGGTCATTGATACCCATTTTGACCGAGCACTCTTAGGTGAGAATTGATGATCGAGCAGCATTTTGCTGAGTGAACACGAATTGTCCTTGCACATAAAAATCCTTGGTTCAGCGCGTCGAGGTCTACATCACTGGATTGTCTTAGCTCCTCACCGTATCATCTACAATATGTCTGGTGTCAAAGTCATCGCCATCGCCGGAGCTAGCGGATACGTTGGACGGCCCATCGTCGACGAATTAATCAAGGCAGGAACGTTCGAGCTTCGTATTCTGACTAGGAAATCGGCCGTGAGTGAGAAGTCCGACTTGATTTTGAGTCGTGTACTTACTGTCTGGCTGACTAGGTCGACGGCTCGGCTGTTCAGTCATTCAAGCAACGGGGCGCATCCATCCACGGCGTTTCGTACGAAGACGAGGCAGAGCTCGTTGAAGTGCTCAAAGGAACGGATGTCGTACTTTCAACCCTTAGCGGAGGAGGAATCGCGGGCGCTCAGGTTAGTTGGTAAAACCGTTCACAAGAATCTCGAATATTTACCTTAGAGATATTATTAGCCCAACCTCCTTCGTGCGGCCAAGGCGGTTGGTGCCAAGCTCTTCATCCCGAGCGAGTTCGGAAATGTGGGTAGATATCTTTGCTAGGTCGAGTCGTTTCTAATCCAGACTTTGATACAGCCTTTCGAGGGAGAGGAGCAATCTGATACGTTCCGGGCGAAACGTGAACTGAACGCATTAGCAAAAAGTCTCAATATGCCGATTACCGTAATTATGACTGGCCTGTTTCCCGATTACTGCCTAGTGCCGTGAGTAGCTTCATCGTATTGCCGGATTGAAACAGAGCTGACAGGACGGCAAACAGGATTATGGGCTGGAATTTCGAAGAGAAAAAGGTTGATGT
>JANWGL010001674.1:0-26179 GCA_025200755.1 Ceratobasidium sp. C01
GTGTTACCCGCCATGTCCATGTGTCCAATGGTGATCCACCAAACGAGACCACACAAATAAATCTTGCGTGAGCCGGTCGACTAGTCAGATTCGGCCTTGGTGTCCTCATTTTTTGACATGCGATGTATTTGCATGTAGAGACCTCCACACAAAAATATAACAGGCATTCGTGAACCATCATGTATTGCTCATTCATGCGACTGTCTCGTCAGTCACATGGTGAACCACTGTGATTGTTTTTTGAACAGAGTTTCGGAATTATTATCAAATGTGCCTGGAATGTTTGATCTCCACTTTCTAGACAAATCCGGACCTTCTCGACCGGCTATGTGAGAGGCCGTAGAGCTGTGGCGGTGGCGTATATCAGTTATATTGGTTGGGGGTGGAGCATGCTTAGAAGGTTTCCTGCTACAGGCAGTTCCTATAGGGAACTCGGCGAGTAGCCGAAGTCTAAGCAAAATCCCTCGCTTGATCGTGATGTGGCCACCACAGCCAATAAGTTATTTTTTGATGAAACATGATTATACAACCTAACAATTTTACAAGCGCGTCCCATGAGTTCTGACACACCGAAATGAAACCGTGGGCGTACCTTTGGAGCCAAAGACGCAATCTTAGACCACCCTCTCATGCGGAGGTCCGCACTAACGACCCCACCTATCCGTGTACCCAACAGTTCCTTCTTGTTGTTTAAGAGCACGGCGGCATTATCGTCAAATCTAATGTACCGACCATCAGGGCGCAGCACTTCTTTTTTCGTTCGGACCTTGGTAGAAGTGTAAATGTGATTAGATCTCGTAGGGTGTACATGTGAAGAGACTCACGACCAGTGCCCGCCTGACGTCTCCTCTTCTAACCTTGATTGCCGTCGCTGAAGCGAGTGCGGTAGCCGATATGGGGCGCGCGCGACGAATGACAACGACGATCTCGTCCCCGACGCCAGCCATTCCTGAGTGAGTATTATGGATATCGTGTATTAGATAGTGTCATTGATATTCGCAGTGTTCTGACGCACCAGTGCCAGTAGATTTTGACTTCAGTACATTGACACACTCCGCGATCAATGCCCCAGAGTTGTCGATAATCTGTGGAGCTCATTTATACGTAAATATCGCGATATTTTGATTTAGCTTACATTCATAGTAGCCTTGAGGCCTAACATCTCGGCTTGTTCTCAATTGCCGTCGAGGGTGAGAACGTCGAAGATGGATGATAAGCGCCAGAGTCATGTGATCAAACGTTACCTCTCCAAGCTTCAACCAAGCTTGCTAAGTTATCTCCGAGATCTGGGCGTTGCAGTGGCGTTATCTTAGGTTTACTGGTCTTTCCTCCCTTGTACTCTGGTTCGCAGCATCTAACCTTCGATTTGCTGGAAGTTCGGCAAATTGCTCGTGTGCTCTAATTGTTCTCCACGGACTCAGCCATATCGATCGCCGATACCTTCCGACCGTATTTGTAGAGTGATTTGTAGAGTGATTTGTATTCGCCTTGTGACAGACACCAATTTTCTTGGACGGGCGTGTGGTAACCGCATTCGTGCTCTTAGCTCTTATAAGACGGCCTTGGCTCGTTTCGCCATGCCTCGCCCCCTCCAACCCACTTGCACGCTGTTTCATTCCTGGCTCGCTATTATAAGTTCCTCCGACTTCGAGATCGTCTACGATATCCCGCCCCTTCTCGAGTTCCTTGTACCGTGCCGGCCCGCCAAGAAGGCTGACACACTGCGCAATCACCTGTCTCAGTTGAAGTTTTCTGGTCTATAAACATCCTGTCTGCAACTGCGTTCCCCTACAACCTGATCTCCCTATTCTCCTCTGGTATTCACCCGCGATGTGCAACGAAAGGAAGACTGCGGAACGAAAGCGTTTGTTGAGCGCTTTATTAGAGACGCTGCGCCACGACAACTGTTGCGCAAAGAACGCGTGAGTCACCTATCGCATTTGACACTGTGGCCTGTCAATTCATGAATTCCTATAGTAACAATCGATTTGCGGCGTCCAAGTTGCTCGCTCAACGCGAAGAAGAACTTCTCCAGGTCGAGGAGGCGGTCCAGCGCGAACTATGTGAAGTCCGCCGTCGACGAAACCTCCATTCCGCGATCAACACCCTCCCTTCCGAGTTACTATCCCTCGTATTTCGTCTGGTGGTCGACAGCGCTCCCAGGAGTTTCGCCTCGGCAGTCAAGAAGTGGCCGCTAACCGACGCTTTGACCCAACTCGATGCCGCCAATCCAGCTGGCGCGCATAACGATGAGTTTCACTACGCGGTGCGCCTCAGCGGTGTTTGTAAGCATTGGCGCGATGTCAGCATTTCTACACCTCAGCTTTGGGCCACTATCCGCCCCAACCATACGAAGATCGTCCCTCTGCTGATCGAACGCTCGAAATACGCCGGATTCAACGTTGTGCTCACAGCCAAGCAGGCACTGGGGCAATCTTCCAGGCTTTCCGCCACATCTACCAAGTCGCCAATCCCATACTGGCCTGAGCCTCTGTCAAACCATTTGAAGCAGCTGATCGTCCAATTAGACGAACGTCAGATGCATCAATGGACAGACACACTCAGCAGTGCCACCGCACCTCACCTCGAAACTCTTTGCATCTCTGTCACCCGCCACGCGAACGTCGTTTACAATAAGCCGTTGTTTAACGGTATCACCCCGCGCCTACGTGCCCTGACACTATCGGGTTTCGCTGTCCCTTGGGACTCGCCGATCTTCACAAACTTGGAGGATCTTACCCTCCGGCAACATAAACAAGTACATCGCCCGACAATGCAAGAATTCCTTAATCTGCTTGGGCGTACCCCACGCCTCCGTCGCCTAGCACTCGAGCTTTCTGGCCCACAGGCGCCGTCGTCAGAATTTGAAGAGGACACCAAGGTTATCATGCTTCCAAACCTCGCGCATGTCGTGCTGCACGACATTCCACCCCACGTCGTGGCGCTGCTTGTGCACCATACCTCTTTCCCTTCATCCGTCCAGCTTTCCATTTCACACGGCCCGCATACCCTACATGCCGTTGACACACACGTCCTTTCGATGTTCACACGCTTCCGAACGCCACTTCTGCGGGCACGTGAGATGCATCTCCTACCCTGGAGTATCGGTGCGGACAAACCGGGAGCAGCGTACACGAGCGGGCGCGGATTGCTTGAGATGCACGTTCACCCCGACCTCGCTCGGGTTAAGGACGTTGTGGAGGGGATTGTGCGCACGCCACTGCGGTATGTTGACACGCTCGTCATGGAAAACCTTTCCATCTCGGATCCCGCACTCGTCGTGGGATTGCTCCAACATATGCACACCGTCCAAAAGCTGTCAGTCGTTGATTGCACGTTTGACGCGGCGGTGATCCGGGCGCTGGCGGACGATAGGCTCCTGCCAGACTTGCATGGGCTCACTGTTTCTGGGCACGAGGTCGAGGAGGCGGATATTTGTGACCTCATCAATTTACGGAAGGAGAAGGGAGCTCTGGAACGCTTGTCTTTGCGCGATTGTACCCGTCTGTCACCAAAGTTTGTTGACTGGGTGGAATCAGGTGCTTGGCTGTGAGAGTGACTACATACCATGATAGACCGCAATTTCCTATATGTACAGCTTATTTTACTCGTTATTATTACTCATGTATTACCTTTTATTTACAGTATTTGGTATCCATGTTGCCCATTGTTTCATAACCTTAATTTATCATCATCTCGACTGTTTCAGACTCAGGCTTAAGATTAATTCACGCACGCTGTTCGGCCATCTCAACGACTCATGCCTGAGTTCAGCTTCACGCCGGAGGTAAGTACCGGTCACGATCGTTATCTTACCTACATTTCTTCCATAAATCACTCAAGGATGGCGCATACATCAACCATGTGATTCTCGTAGCATCGTGATGCTGCACCGTTAGTCACCTAAATTGAGATGGACTACATGATATTACATAATTAAGCCGTCGTTTTTGAACGTTGGCTTCAGCACAGAATAGGGGCTCAACCATTGGGCATGTGGCCATCCCACTTCGTGCATTTACCTCTTTCAGTCCGCCCTTCTTGTTGAACTTACATCAAACTGGCTGATTTAAACCTCAAGTATGTGACTGAGACAAATTATAGTAACACGATTGTACACCAAGTATCCTACAGTACCGACGTGTTACCGATGTGTATCGGAGCGGATATCTCTGTTAATCAGAGCAGGGCTTTCTCAACCAACAACACGCACAAACGAACAGCAGCTAAACTTAAGCGTAGTCGCCGAAATGAACTACCGATCCTTTGGCTGGTATTTGGAGTAGCGCTGAAAATATAAATCCCGACGAAATCACGCTTAAACGAATTATCTAAACTCATCTCAAGACGACAGCACTCCACGGGTGGTCAGATAGCCGAAATTTGATGAGTACAAAACAAATTCTGGGACATATCGATCGCCGAGGCATGCGTATGGCTTGAATACCTGCCAACCTGGCCGAGAAATTCGCCAAAACGGGATGAGTTTCCCCTCTGTTCCCCCTTCTTCGGGGATGTGACCGAGAGCCCGTGTCTATCGCAGCTCCAACCACGGCACATTGCACGGAAATAGGTACGTTCAGCAAATGCTCGATGATTCGTAAGCCAATCTTTATGATAACAGACGTCAGAAGTGTACGGTTCTATGAAATTGTAGTGTGTGGACATGAAGACAATAGTTTTAGCCGAGATGAAGCGCAGAATTGCGGAGCCAGTTGGTCGGCGAGCAACGTCATTCAAAAAATGTATAAATATTGTCTTCCAATGGGCGCCTTTCTTCCCCAGACCCCCTTGACTTTGCGAGCATGCCGCTTAACACTAGCGACTATATTGTCATCTTGGTAGGAACCACGTACTTGGCGTTTTCATGGCAAAGTAGAAAGAGTAGCGAGCTTCCGCTTCCGCCTGGCCCTCCTCGCTGGCCGCTGATTGGGAGCTTGTTTTCGATGCCCTAGAACCACGAAATGCGCGAAAGGTTTACTGCGTGGGGGAAGCAATACGGTACTGTTCTACAAAACTCTTGAAGGCTCATATGCTGATGTGCCTTCTCATACAGGTGATGTCACCCACGCTCGAGCGCTCAATCAGAACTTTATTGTATTAAACTCGAGGGAGGCTGCGGTTGAACTCCTGGAGCGTAGGTCGGTAGTGTACAGCCACCGACCACGGCTGGTCATGGCGAACGAGGTGTAAGTCTGTTTGAGGCGCATATATAGCGACATACTGAAACGAGTTCAAAGCGTTGGATGGGGAGAGTCTGGTGCAACTATGAGCTATGGAGAAAAATTTAAGCAAACACGGAAACTTTGGTACGAAGGAATGAGCCCCAAAGCTATGGAGGTGAGTTGAGTTTATATATTGTCCTACGCCGCGAAGGCTTAGGTATCCTGTGTGCTTAATTGTTGGGCAGACACTGGTATCCTTACAAGAGCAAGAAGCAATCGGGTTCCTACAGAAGATCTTAAGGACTCCAAACAAATTCTTTGAGCATATACGCGGGTACGAGAGCCTAATTCCTCACGCGGGTTCGTTACACCTACTTAGGAGAGTACTAAAACCTCAGGACTGCGAGCGGGACTGTCATGAAAGTACTTTACGGTTACACCGTGCAAGAACACAATGACTACTTTGTCGGTCTCGCTGAAGATGCTGTGAATATGTTCTCTCTTGTGACGACTCCTGGGGCCTTTTTGGTCGATCTGTTCCCATGGTGTGAGTGGTTTATTTCTCTACTATCTATACACATTAAGCCTGAATCTAAATTCTAATCGGTATCAATTAGTGAAGCACGTCCCATGGGCTCCCTTCAAAACAAAGGCGAAAGCATGGCGTAAATTGATGACGGATTTTTGTGACCGACCCATGCAATACACACGCGAGCAGATGGTAGGGACCCCCCTTTATCATAAATAAGTGGAACTAATCTGTGCTTGTAATGTGTTACTAGGCTATTGGGCAATCTCAGCCTTGTCTCATGGCTAGCTGGATTGAAAGAGCAGACGAAGTACTCGACAAATCGGAGGTCGATAAGCATGAATCACTCATAAAGGTACTTATTTAGCAAATGTCATACCTGGCTAATTTTAAAATGCTGTGTGCGAAACTATAGTGGGCGGGTGCGGCGATGTACGGCGCAGCAGCAGATACGGTATGTTCTGTTAGAAACCAATATACCTAGCTAATATGCATTTACTGTAGACTGCTGCTTCAATCTGCACGTTCTTCCTTGCGATGATCCATTATCCGGAAGTTCAAGCTGCCGCACAAGCAGAGATCGACCGTGTTGTGGGTAGTGGACGTTTGCCCACCTATAACGACCGAGACTCGTTACCGTATGTGGAGGCGTTGTACAAGGAGGTACTTCGGTGGCAGCCTGTCGCCCCGTTTGCTATACCTCATCGGCTCGACTGGAAGAAGGATGACGAATATCGAGGTGGGTCAGTCCTATACTAAGTGTATGCGTCGCGCTTATTTTAGTAATAGGGATGCGTATACCCAAAGGCTCTGTGGTCATTCCAAACATTTGGGCGATGACGCACGACCCGGAGGTGTATCACGACCCCCTGACGTTCAAACCTGAGAGATTCCTGGTTTCTAATGACCCTACGGCTAGCTCCCCCGAGCCTGACTCAGAAAACATTGTATTTGGGTTTGGTAGAAGGTAAGTTCGCTCGCTCGATGGCCAGGTCATAACCACTTGACTTTGGCTAACCAACTTCCTTTTTCGTAACATCAGGCGGTGCCCTGGGATTCATTTGGCACATTCTTCAGTCTGGCTCTCTATTGCTTTGACACTCTCGTCGTTCAACATCACACCTACGGTTGACTCGGATGGGAAAACAAGACTTCCAGGCTTGAGCTACTCGCAAACCACGATCAGGTAAGTTCGTTTAAGCTGGAACACCCAGACGGCACTCACCGCTTTGCGTCGGCAGTTATCCTGAGCCTTTTGAATGTACAATCAAGCCGCGCTCTCCCAAAACACGGAGCCTAGTTGAGGACTCAGCGATTACCATTTAGTATATCTTGATTGAGAGCCTTGTTGGCGATGCAACCCAAACCGACACATTTTATCATGTAACAATCTGCTACAATATTGACCAAGTATTCTAGATGGGGATTTACATGATGGCCCGTAAAGATATCACCCGACTCTAAGCCCGCATACATATCACATGACCTGACACACCCATGAATTGAACAGCACCCTTGATGTTCTAACGGGCGCAATCACACCTTTGAACACGTTATGGGTTAAGGGTGTAACTATTAACAATTTATCCGGTTGCCTCAGTCCCTCGTTTAGCAATGCGATAGAGCCAAAGCGAGTTATACCTATACTCTCCAATAGCAATCGCCAGGTTTTCGCTAGCTGTCTTCTAACTTTTGCCATATTAGAACCATAACGTCGTGCGGTGATAAACGGGCACATTCAAGTAGAACTTCCTGTTGGCTCGACGAGGAGCTACGCCCGATTCAGTCGCAACCTCGACGCCAACCACCCTTGGGAATGTATGCACCGATATTTAGAATGCGCGTTTAGGTAATTTGGGCACCATCGTGCAACATGTCGAACCTTTCTCAAGCCCCCAATTCTCGCGATAGGAGTTAGTCTATACAGTAATCTTGGGATGCATCGTGGCCATATCAGCCTCAACGGCAAGGCCAATATTGGTATAGCTCTTCAATCTTCTCAATCCTAGAAGTACTCCAGCATGATGAAATACGCTGATTGATAGATTCAGAGTACTGTACAAATGCACCTTCGGTTTAGATCCCCCCCCTCATCTCCTCCCTACAACCTCCGACCATGGCGTTGACCGTTAGCGACTACGTCGTGATCACTGCGACCACTTTATATCTTATAGCACTTCAACAAGGAAGGAGAAGCAACAAACTTCCGCTTCCACCTGGACCGCCCCGCTGGCCAGTGATTGGGAGCCTCTTATCAATGCCCGAGAACCACGAAATGCGAGAAGTATTCACGTCCTGGGGAAAACTATACGGTACGGTATTCAGCTGTCGTGCCCTTCCAGATGGTCAAATGAACCCCCTACCCTTTGTAATCAGGAGATGTCACATATGTTCGAGCCCTTGACCAGAACATCATTGTATTGAACTCGAAAGAGGCTGCAGTGGAGCTGCTGGAACGTAGATCAGCGGTGTACAGCCACCGACCACGGCTAGTCATGGCAAATGAGTTGTGAGTAATGTCATAGTACCGTGTTGAATTTTTTGGGAGCATATCCTACAGAGTTGGCTGGGAAGACTCGCTTGCAACCGGCAGCTATGGTGAAAACTTTAAACAGCTTCGAAAACTACTATACGAAGGGATGAGTCCAAAGGCCATCGAGGTTTGTCATTGTTTTTGCATTTTGCTCGATTAGAAAATAGATCACTCAGCCAACCATCCTTTCCAACGATAGACCTTGGTCCCTTTACAAGAGCAAGAAGCTATTAAATTCACCCAAAAGCTCTTGCATTCACCGAATGACTTCCTCCAACAGATACGACTGTAAGAAATCGTCAATTCCTTTGAATTTAATTAACGATCAGATTTATTCAGAACTGCAAGCGCAACCGCAATGAAAATTACTTATGGCTACACTGTACAAGGACGTGATGATTATTTCCTCGTTCTGGCTCAGAAGATGACAGATATGTTCTCGATCGTTACGACTCCTGGCTTGTTCTTGGTTGACGCCTTTCCTTGGTGTGAGTGTTTAAATCCTCCCAACATGATGCCCTCAACTGCGCAGAACTAAGCTCTTCATCTGACAGTGAAGTACGTTCCTTGGGCACCTTTCAAGACCAAGGCTAGAGCATGGCGCAAGCTTTTAATTGACTCTGCCGAGCAGCCTGTCCAATACACGCGCGAGCAGATGGTATGTAAAAAGGCGTAGAGAGAATTGAAAACATATTCATAATATCATTCAGTCTATAGGGCAATCCCCGCCGTGCTTGGTGGCTACATGGATTGAACGGGCAGAGGAGGTTGACGGGAAAGCAGAGCTGCAGAAGGCCGAAGAACAGATTAAGGTGGCTTTCTGCTTTCTGACGGAGGTATTGCCGTTTGACTTTTCACCTTTAGTGGGCTGGGGTGGCAATCTATGGAGGAGCAACGGATACGGTAAACTACTATTACCCCAGAGGACTAACGTTATCTAATTCCCTGTGTTTGTCGATAGACCGCATCCGCTATCTCCACGTTCTTTCTCGCAATGCTCCTTTATCCAGATGTACAGAAGACCGCCCAGGCTGAAATTGATCGTGTGGTTGGGTCGGATCGCTTGCCCACTTACTCCGACCGGACATCCCTGCCGTACGTGGAGGCGGTATACAAGGAGGTATTAAGGTGGTACCCAGTAGCCCCTTTCGCCGTGCCACACCGTCTAGATTGGGAGAAAGATGATGAGTATCAAGGTGGGCCATAGCTAAGCCAGGTGTATGCGCAACATTTATTGTGTATTTGCAGGAATGCTTATACCAAGAGGCTCCGTAGTCATTCCAAACGTCTGGGCAATGGCTCGTGATCCCAATGTCTACCACGCCCCGGAGATTTTCAATCCCGAGCGGTTTTTACCTGGGAAGAGTACTCCCGAAACTGACCCCGGAGACATTGCATTCGGGTTTGGCAGAAGGTAGGTGCACTACGCTACTAGTATATTTTACTTTGAATGGTCCTTAAACTGGTTTGGCCCCTCGCGTTGGGGTCCCTAACTCATCCAGGCGATGTCCCGGCATCCACCTAGCCCACTCATCCGTCTGGCTTTCGGTTGTGTTGATACTTTCGGTCTATAACATTAACCCCGTAACTGGCCCGGATGGTAAGCCCAAGATACCTAACTTGAGCTACTCCCAAGCCACCATTAGGTAAGCCCATTATCTCAAGAACTCTTACTAGCGTTATACCATCTGCCAACAGTCACCCCGATCCATTTGAGTGTACAATCAAGCCACGCTCATCGAAAGCAGAGGCACTGGTAAGAGATTCGGTTTTGTGATGTGATGGTTTTCGTCGCCGCGAGCGAATTAAAGTCGCACTGGTATATCGTTTCGTGCTCGAGAGGACTGGGACTGAAATGAATGAGTGAAATGTATAATTCTGATCGAGGGGCACCCTTGGAATTGCTGTTATATTCCACTTGCATTACAGCAGGAAGCGAAGGACGCGGTGCAGGGTTGAAATAATCAATTTAAGTACGGGGATCCTGCTATCAGGTTAACAAGTAGGAATATGTATAAGAAGGTGAAGGCAGGCCCGAACCGTTGGGCTTGATAACAAGCTTTTGTTTTGAGAATATGCTGGCGTCTCGGTGACCCACGAAGTTCTGCACCTAATGTTTACGCCCACCGAGATATAAATTTCAGGGTCAACACTGGTTTTCATTTTTAGGTTATCAGAACTTTGGGATATTTGGCGCTCAGACAGCTGAAGATCCGTGTTTTCCTTCGAATGGCTCGGCAGATTTAGCGTGGACGTAAGTATGTGTGCTTCCACTCCCGTTTGCGCAAGAGCTGGAAGAAGAAACGGAAGTAAATAGCCGTCAAATACGAGCCGATTAATTTATACTAATAGCCCCTTGTTTCTCTCTTCTCCCCATCCCTCACCTCGACAAAGACTCTGTTCTGACACCTAGAATGGATAAATTTCTCTTTGACTATGTCGCAGTCTTCGTGGCTTTGCTTGCATCGTTAGTACTCTTCCGGCGACGACGTACTAAAGCAGTTAGGCTTCCCTTGCCGCCTGGCCCACCTCGGTGGCCGCTAATCGGGTCGTTGCCCTCCATGCCCAGCGAGAACGAGAGCTGGAAGGCGTTCAGTCAGTGGGGAGATAAATACGGTGCGTACACTACTGGGGTGTCTTGGGCGCTAGTATTTCAGCCGCTCAAATGTTATACAGGAGACGTCTCATATGCCCGCGTCTTAAACCAAGACATCATTGTCTTGAACTCGCGCGAGGCGGCCTTCGACCTCCTCGACCGTAGGTCTACAATTTACAGCACTCGCCCTTCGCTGGTCATGGCAGGCGACTTGTAAGCTCTCTATTTAAGAAAATTTATTAAGCTAAACCGAATTGGATTTCCTAGGGTTGGCTGGAAGCTCTCAACGGCAATGCTGCCCTTTGATAGTCGCCTCAAACATACTCGCCGGTTGCTGCAAGAAGGAATGAGCCTCCGAGCTATGGAAGTAAGCTAGCGATCAAATATTATCATAAATTAGCATACTCCAAACTGAATGACCTTTTTGTAGGAATTATGGCCGTTGCAGGAGCAAGAAGCACTGAAATTCATTCAGCGACTATTGGACACCCCAAACGAGCTTGTTCAGCATCTCCGCCAGTATGTTAACTATTGTCTTCATAGTGCTTATGCCTCTCGACTGAGAGCTGCTATTCTTTCTTCCTCACGCAACTTAAGGACTGCTGGTGCCACTGTGATCAAACTTACATACGGCTACAGCGTCAACGACCGCAACGACCGGTTTATTGTGCTAGCAGATGAAGCCGTGGACATGTTTTCTGCAGCGACCGCTGTCGGGGGCTTCTTGGTAGACGTATTTCCATCGTGTAAGTCTGATGCGTTATGTCTATGGTTGAGTGCCTTATGAGAGATTGCTTCGCTACAGTAAGGCATTTGCCTTGGGCGCCTTTCAAAGCTAAAGCTAGGGCATGGCGAAAACTACTGGATGATTTTGTCCACCTTCCTATGCAGTTCGTACACGAGCAGGTAGTAAGTTGTTGTAATGCAACTTCTTTACGAGTTGGTCTGTCTTCAACGTATTCTCAATTAGTCAGCGGGGAAAGCAATACCTTCCTTGGTCATGCGGTGGCTTGAACGAGAAGTTAACCGAAAGGAACAATCTGCAGAAGTGGTGGAGCAGAAGGAGTCCCTAATTAAGGTATCAACGCTATCTATCTTTCCGCTCGCTTCAATTGGCTAATATCCCGGTATGCCTACAGTGGGCCGCTATGTCCTTGTATGCCGGAGGCGCAGACACTGTGAGCCTTGCTCTACGATGCTTGGCTTTTCTGTCTTTAATTGGATCTTATACTTCGTAGACTGTTTCAGCGCTGGCTTCCTTCTTTGCCGTCATGGTTCACTACCCTGCAGTGCAAGCGGCTGCCCAAGCAGAAATCGATCGCATTATCGGCACCGACCGCCTCCCAATGTATAGGGATCGTGACTTACTCCCCTACTTGGAAGCGCTGTATAAAGAGGTATTGCGGTGGCACCCCGTCACGCCGTTAGGGGTTCCACACGCATTGGATACTAAAACAGATGACAACTATCGAGGTAAGCAGGAAGGCCACATACACACACCGTCGGGCACTGAAAAATATCGACATACGCTAGGAATGCACATCCCCGCGGGCTCCATGGTAGTTGCGAATATCTGGAAGATGACCCATGATCCTGAAGTGTATCGCGACCCGGAAATTTTCAAGCCCGAACGTTACCTGGGGCCGTCTGAGAGCGTAGAGCCTAACCCTGAGGAAATCGTGTTCGGATTTGGAAGAAGGTATGCACATTCAGTATGATTTCATGCGGTATTTTGTCGAGGTTGGTTGGGTTTCAGACGTTGCCCCGGCATGAACGTAGCGCATTCGTCAGTTTGGCTCTCAATTGCTCTGACGCTTGCTGCCTACGATATCACGCCCGCTCTTGGGCCCGATGGCAAACCCAACATGCCTAGCTTGCACTACTTGAATGGGACCATTAGGTGCGCACTTAACCACGCAGAGATCGAATTATTTGAGAGTTGATTATTATTCGCTTAGTCACCCTGTGCCGTTTGAATGCACGATCAAGCCTAGGTCCGCAAAGGCTGCGTCATTGGTCAAAGACTCCATGACTGAATAAACGAAATCCGAGACATTTCACGATGTATATCGATACTTGGATGCTAGAGAATATAATTTTGAGACGACGAGAGTAAGTCCAGTGGAACCAGCTGGGAGCAAGACGCGAGAAATACTCGATTAGGCGACGCATACAGCCACCTACGAGGGCCACTGTTAGCTTAAGCCCTAGAAGGTAGGCGAAAGACTCCACTTTTAGAAAATTTGAGCGACCTCGCAGTCGCCGGAAGAACTAAAACCACCATCGCCACACCAGCGACATGTGCTCAAGCCCATAATCTGTAAAGTCAGAACAGTAGCCTGGATCAAAAATTAAACTGGGAGGGTACTGTACATAAGCTCACTGGTGTTGAAATGGCAGGGTGAAATGTATGGTTTTGATCCCGGGGGGTAGGAAGCGAAGAACGCGATGCAGGGTTGGAACAATCAATTTAAGTACGGTGATCTTGTGAGCAGGTCAACAAGTACGTAGACGTATAGGGAGGTGAAGGATTAAATCATTGGGTTTATTGATAGCCTTTCGCTTTGAGATTGCAGTATGCTAAAGCCCTGGTTGATCCGCAAAGCGCCAAGCCTAACGTTTGTGGCCTACTGATACATATCTTTCAGGGCTGGCACTGTTTTTCCTCGATAGGTTATCAGAACTCAGGCTTACCTGACGTTCAGCATCTGAAGCTGCATCTTTTCTTTCAAATAGCTCGGTGGATTCAGTATAAACGTAAAGATATGTACCTGAACTCCCGGATGCACGAGAATTGGGAGGAGAAACGGGCGTACATGGCCGTCAAAGACGGACCGATTGACTCGTGCGTGTAGCTGGTTGTTTCTCCCCTTCCCTCGCATCTCCCCTCAACAAGGACTTGATTCTGACAATAGGAATGGATACAGTCTCCTTGGACTACATCGTAGTCCTTGGGACCTTATTTGCGTCGCTGGCGTTCCTCCAGCAACGACGTGTCAAAGCAGGCGGGCTTCCCCCGCCGCCTGGTCCACCTCCATGGCCGCTAATTGGGTCATTGCCTTCCATGCCCAGCGAGAACGAGAACTGGAGGGCGTTCAGTGAGTGGGGAGACAAATACGGTACGTATACTACCAGGATATCTTGGGCGGTGGTATTTCAGGTGCTCAGATATTATACAGGAGACGTCTCATATGCCCGCGTCTTAAACCAAGACATCATTGTCTTGAACTCGCGCGAGGCGGCCTTCGACCTCCTTGACCGTAGGTCTACGATTTATAGCGCTCGTCCGTCGCTGGTGATGGCAGGCGACTTGTAAGCTCTCTACTTAATAAAAATCTACCGCGCTAAGCTGCATCTGATTCCCTAGGGTTGGCTGGAAGTTCGCAACCGGAATGTTGCCCTTTGGTAGCCGACTCAAACACACTCGCCGGCTGCTGCAAGAAGGAATGAGTATTAGAGCTATGGAAGTAAGTTAATATTACCGTAGCATACACTTACTCTAAACTGAATACCGCTTTTCGCAGGAATTATGGCCACTGCAGGAGCAAGAAGCACTGAAATTCATTCAACGACTATTGGTCACCCCAAATGAGCTTGTTCAGCATCTTCGCCAGTATGTAAATGTGTCTGCCCCATGGTGCCTGTGTCCACTGACTGAGACTTTTATTTCTTCTTCCCAGGACTGCTGGTGCCACTGTGATCAAACTTACATACGGTTACAACGTCAAAGACCCCAACGACCGGTTTATTGTACTAGCAGATAAAGCCATGGACATGTTTTCTGCAGCAACTGTTGTCGGGGGGTTCTTGGTAGACGTATTTCCATCTCGTAAGTCTGAAGCATTATATCTATGGCCGAGCGCCTCATAAAAGTGTTAATCTGCTACAGTCAAGTACTTACCCTGGGCGCCCTTCAAAGTCAAAGCTAGGGCATGGGGGAAGCTACTATACGACTTTGTCCACCTTCCTATGCAGTTTGTACACGACCAAATGGTAAGTTATTGGAATACGGCCCCCCCATGAATCGGTCCGTTATCAACGTATTCTCAATTAGTCAGTGGGGCAAGCAATGCCCTCCCTGGCCATGCGGTGGCTCGAACGCGAAGTTAACCCAAGGGAGCAATCTGCAGAAGTGATGGAGGAAAAGGAATCCTTGATCAAAGTATGAACGTTATCACTTCATCTGCTTGCTTCAATTTGGCTGGTATACTTATCATGCTTATAGTGGGCCGCCATGTCCCTGTATGCCGGAGGCGCGGATACTGTGCGTTCAGCTTTACGTTTCTTGGCCATTTTTGGCACTAACGGGATCATATGATTTATAGACCGTCTCAGCGCTATCTTCATTCTTCGCCGTTATGGTTCACTACCCTGCAGTACAAGCAGCTGCCCAAGCGGAAATCGATCGCATTATTGGCGCCGATCGCCTTCCAACGTATAAGGACCGTGATTTGCTCCCCTACTTGGAGGCGTTATATAAAGAAGTATTGCGGTGGCATCCAGTTACGCCGCTAGGAGTCCCACACGCATTAGAGGCTAAAATAGACGACAACTATCGAGGCAAGCAAAAAAAAAACCCCACTCACCGTTGAGCACTTACAAACATTGGAACACGCTAGGAATGCGCATTCCTGGAGGCTCTATGGTAATTCCGAACATCTGGAAGATGGCCCATGATCCCAAGGTCTATCATAACCCAGACACTTTCAACCCCGAGCGTTTCCTAGGATCCCCTGAGAGCGTCGAGCCCAACCCCGAAGAAATCATATTTGGATTTGGAAGAAGGTATGAATATTTAGCGCAATCACGTACCATACTTGTCTGAGTTGTTTGAATTTCAGACGCTGCCCTGGCATAAACGTAGCACACTCGTCAGTCTGGCTCTCAATTGCTTTGACACTCGCAGCCTACGACATCTAGCCTGCTCTTGGACCTGATGGCAAGCCCAAAATGCCTCGCTTCCATTACTCTAGTGGGACTATTAGGTACGCTGGCTGCTTGACAATGCACAAGTCCGAATTATTTGAGAGGTTAATCGCTATTTGCTTAGTCACCCCGTGCCGTACGAGTGTAAGATCGAGCCCAGGTCTGCAAAAGCTGCTGCTCTAGTCAAGGACTGCGTGTCTGAATGAGCCAACCTCAAGGCACTGCAAAATGTGTGTTAGTGCTTGAATATTGAAACACACCAAAAATGTTGTTTGGATGATGTGGGAGAGCTTGAAGAATGGCATAGTTTGACTCCAACCACCATATTTCGTACGATGAGCCTTGGCTTGAGGTAGATGAGGAGAAATGCTAGGTTTGATAGCGCATACACCCATGAAGAGCGTGCCTTTTCCATCGCGGACCCAGACTCCAGGGTTCTCTCGATGCTTAAATACTCTCCGATGATTTATTCATTCGAAAGGTAAAGACATCAACCCCAAACCAAAATGCGTCTGTCATTCCGGCTAAACACCAGCGTAAATTAACATAGCCAATAAAGGAACGTCCAATTAAACAGCGAAATAGCAACGATACGAAAAAGTTCGACAAGAGCCCTCTAAACATACCCCACCACCACCACTAATGCACGGAAACCCGAACCTCCATAATTAAATCGCTCACGCATCTACAAGAGCGTAAATTGCTCAAGCGCTTAGAAGACCAGCGCAGCACCGCCGACAACACCGAACGCCGCGAGGACGATGGCGGTCCGGCTAAGGCTACGAGCGCCGATCACGCCTCCGGAGGAATTGCCGCTTGAGCCAGAACTGCTACCGCCAGTAGAGGGTACGGAGGTCGGCGCGAATCCTGCAAGGCATTGGGCAGCATTGGCGTCGAGATCGGTGGTACTGCTTGGAGCACCCATGTTAATGGTTGCGTTGTTGTTGAAGGAGCAAGCTGTGAGATTCGAAAGATTAGTGAAAAGAATGCAAAAGAGTGTTGGGTTTACGCACCAGGGATAGCTCGGCTTTGGCTTTGGAAGTAAGAGGTCAAGACGTAGTTCAACTTGGTGACTGGGTCGCAGACTACACCGCGCATACATCCCGTCAGTTTACCACCTCTCAACACGATCAACTAAACCAAACTCACATCCATACTTCCCATACACACCCGTCGCACCATTCTCAGAAATAGGATCACAGCTCATCCCATTCTGCCCAAGCAACGAGCATCCGTAATCCAACAAAGCACCAAGGATAATCGGGCTCTGCGCAGTCTGGCTCGTAGCGGTACACGAAAACGCGCTGCTAGTCAAGCAATCACACACGCTCTGCTGGGGTGTAGGAGGCAAGCTCGTGCTGCCCAACCAAGAGGTCGCAGAACCAGTGCTCGTGGTGCCTTCACCTTGAGTGGGGCAGCTGGGATACGCGAGCTGAGTAGCGCTTCCCTCGGAGGGAGAGTTGCTCGGGGAGACAGCAGCATACGCGGTCTGGAGACGAGTGAAATCGGCGTTGGTCGTGACAGTCTCGTTGTTCGTGCCGGAAAGCGTGACGAGCTCAAAGTCGGGAATTTGGGCCTTGAAGTATGAGAAGGCAACACCCCCAGACCAGACGGACGTCATAGAGTCAGAGTATAGCGCTGCAACCTCCGTGAACAAACGCGGCAGTTCTTTTTGGCAACCGAATTCTGAAAGGTAACCAGGAACCGGGACACTACGAGTGCAAGTCTTAGCTTAAGCCTTAGGAAATAAAGAGGATTAACCCACTTCTTGAAAAGCTCAGTAACATCGTCGTAGCCGGAAGTATCAAAAGTGTCGTCGCCACACCAGCGATACGTATTCAAACCGATGATCTGTAGACACAATCAGTATCTCGGATCAAAAACAACAAACCGAAAAAGGGCGTACATCAACGCTCGTCTCTTCCTTATCGCACGTCAGATATTGAACAACATTATCCCTGATCGCCTGCGAGTCGACAGTCGAATATCCAACCAATGCCGAGGAACCCTTGCTTTTGAGGTAAGCCTTGATATCGCGCGCGGCAGCCTTGATAAAGGGCGCAGTATGCGTGTTATTTGCCATGTTGATAACCTCGTTCGCGACATTGTACGATAAAACCTAAAAGACATCGTAAACAAACAAGCGTAAACATCAGCTCATGTCCACGCGAAGCAAGCCGTGTGCTGTGTGCTTGGTGAGCGTGGACTTACGTTGTCGTACTTCGCAAATGCGTCGATGGTGTTCGTATACAAAGACTGGAGGCTCGTCGTCCACGAGGGTGCCGCTCGGTTAATAGACCCATTCAGGGGGAGGGACAAGTCAATGCTACGTTTAGCATTCAGGGTTAATAACTCCACCTCGATGCAAAATTAAATGAATCGAGCTTACATGGTGTAGATACCAGCCCCGCTGAGCGCAGCCATACACTCATCATGGTTGGCCTGACTGTTCACACTGTAGACCCGTACGGCATTCACGCCAAGCTGTTTCAAATACGGCAAATCGCGAGCACAAGACGTCGGTAGCGAAAGCCTATATCAACGCCAAGACGCTCAGCAACATGCATTTCAAAGCTTGGAGAATAGAAAAATGCACTCACGGATCAATGTATGTTGTAGGCTCAGGATATCCCTACGCAACAACGGCAACGTTAGCCCGACGCCAAGCCAAAGTTGTCCATGGCAATGCAATGCATGCATACGCACCCCGTTGGCAGCATTCGCCTCGCTCTCAGGACCTAGCTCTCCAGCCTCCTGATACGCAACACCCTAGCATACAAAATCCAAAGTCATTGAGCAAAATCCCGAGAACATATCCTAGTTACCCCACATACCTTTATGTAAAACCTATTGCCACTCTCATCGTATAGATACTTGCCCTTTGCATGAATCTTGGGTAGTGCAGAGACCAGAGGCAACGCAAGCGTTGCCAGTGCAGCGAGCCGGGCAAACATGGTAGAAAAGAAAAGGAGGGAAGAGAAGAAAACACTCCGAGACCAGCCCGAACAGGTCCTATTTGAACCGTAACGATCGCCGAGAAGTCTCGGCGCTTAAGACCGCCAAGACCATCATCACGTGACTGGGCAAGGCACTCCCCACCGCCACAGATTGCGCCGCTATTCAATCCAGCTTAACGTTTGTTTGATCAAGTACAATCCTTTGTATAGCAAAAGACAAACTGGGCATACACTATCACACCAGCAAACCACAAATCAGATACTACTAACTACTAATACCAGTCGCAAAAAAAAATACTAGAAAAGCAAGCAACTGAAACTAAAAAAAGAAACACCCGTGTCCCAATACACATCTTCTCGCCATTATCCCCGGTCATCCACGCTAAAACACCGCCTAGTCCTGACCCTGAGGCCTCAGTGCCTCACGCACGCTCTTCCTAAGCTCGTCCTCTCCCCTATCGTCTTCACCACCCGCGGACATTGAGGCGCCATCCTCTGGGCCGTCTCCGTCGGTGAACTCGAGAATCCGCCGCGCCAGCGCAGCGATTTCACCCTGTCCACCTTCACCGGCATCGTCGGAGGAAATGCGTGATTGGGAGTGCGATCCCGGAGAGCTGGAAGGGGAGCTCGCGGCAGAGGCTGAGAGGTGGCGGATGTGCGGGATGAGTAGAGCCGAGGAGCGAATGTTATGCGTAAGCTGTGGATCTGGAAGAAGCAACTGGTTAGCACATGTAATCGTGGATGTTCCATCCCCAAAACTCACCCCTCGACTCCAAGAGCTGAACGATTGTCCAGACGGCAATGTGCTGGAACGTGGCGTCGGTGCTGCTCAAGAACCTAAACAAGTAGGTATGTAAGCCGCCCTCGGGCTTCTCCCAAACATCGTTGAACGCGCTGTAGTCATCCAAAGACGAACGCTCCTCTGAAATCAAGTCAGTTATATGTACCACAGAAATAATGTTATGCGCACCTTTCGAGGAGAGGTTACCGAGAGCCGCAGCACTGTTGCCTTGAACTTCCACGCTCGGTGAGTTGGTCAACGGAATCAACACCTCGCAAATACCCATCTCCAACAACTGAGGCTTAAGCTCATCTAAAAAAATAAATCAGCCTCACAACATCCAAATTCACATGGTTCAAATAAACTTACCGCTCAACGCCAAAACAGCAACGCAAGCAGTCATCTCGCTCTGCACATTGACCGGGACGCTCAACACCAACTCCTTGATCTTCTGAGCCGCGCCAGCCGCCACGATCTGGCCCTTGTTCTTCTCGCTGCTAGCCGCCAAGTTGCGCAGAGTAGAGATCGCATGGCACTGGACCTCCTCGTTCTCCTCAAAGCTCAAGAGATCAACTAGAGGGCCGAGATATCCAGCTTCAATGATAGGCGCCTCGTTAAGCGGGTGGATAGAGACGTTGCGAACGCAGGCGGCGGAGGAAAGGATGAGAGGAAGGAACGTGCTGTGCAAAAGGCGGAGGAGGGGCTGAAGACCGTCTGCCTTGACAATTTCAAGCTGGTACTTCTCTACAATTGAACACATTAATTGCTTTAACCTTATTGGATATTAAGGGGGTCTGACGTACCATCCGAAGCCAAATTTCGTAAGGCCAGCGCAGCTTGGCACTGTACCTTCAAGCTTGGGCTATCCATGAGTGCAACCAAACTTTGAACAAGCTTAGGCTCGCCAGAAGCCAGCTTCTTGCGATTACCAGCTGGGAGCAAGTTAGTACCAAGAAACGCGCCACGCAAGGTATTAAAAAATCTCACCATCAACCGCAATGTTACTTAGCGCAGTCGTGCAATAATATTGAACATCGGTGTCCGGAGAGTTAAGCAGCCCAACAAGCACTGGGATGGCGCCTGCATTCACAAGCTGTTGGCGATTCTCGTCTAGCACGTGCCCCCCACGTGTAGAAAGACCATCGCGGAAAACGAACAAGACGAATTACAAAGGTAGAGAACAGTAAGAAACGAGGCGGCGCGTAAGCAGGTGGTGTGGCGTACCGGAGTGTGTCATATTGAGAAGGGCTCCCGTTGCATTGCGTTGAACACGCATGTCCTTGGAACGCGCAAGCCTTGTAAGAGGAACAAGGGCACCGGACTTGGCAATCATAGTCTTGTTCTCGTCTGCGCAATTATCGCAGAACAGGACGTTAACTAGGGAACCCGGCGGAAGATAGCAACGACATACCGTGTGTGGCCAAGTTAGTTACACACCCAACAGCATTGCATTGGACTTCAACATTAGGACTAAGCATCTGCCTGATGAGAGGCTCGAGCCCGCCGAGCTTCACGATCAGGATCTTGTTCTCCGCTACAGCCAATCATCAATCAGCCCACAGACCTCATCAAAAACTCAAAAAATAGACCGCGCGCTTACTGTTGACAGCCAAGTTGCCCAGAGCGGCGCTCGCGGCACGCTGGACTTCGGTATCATGACTGCTGAGGAGGAAGAGCACGGGGTCAAGTGTGTCCCGTCCGACCTGGCGGACCTCTTTCTCGGTTATCTCAGCAAAGGCGAGCGCGGCGCTACGTTGGAGGTCGACGTTCTCCGAGAAGGATAGGATAGTTAGAGCGGAGAGGGGGGACCCAGAGAAGAAGTTCGTGGTTGTGCGGTCTGTTAGAAAGTGGAGCGGTAGGGGAAGGCGAGGCAAGTTGGATAAGTTACTGTGCCGGACAAGCCGGTTCAAAAATGAAAAACGCACTCTCAAGGAACTGAAGAAGGTCCGCAACGGCCTCGCGCTCGTTCTCGAGCAACAGGGGCTCATATCCCTGGGACTTGTGGGACCGGCCTATGTAAGTAGAAATTTGTTCAAGGTTTGTTTAGTTTACTAGAGCCACTGATCAAACACAAAGTAGATTAACGTACAACACGAGCAGAGATTTCCCATGTTTAAAAGGGGAGGTAGAAGTGTGGGGGATGGATAGATAGAACGGACAGGTAGAAAGCAATCCTCTTGAGGATGTGGTGGGATGAACGCCGAACACAAGCAAGCTGCGCCCTGCCCCCAGACACACTCGCTCACGTCAGCGCCTCCCGACGTCACGCAGGCACGTGTGATTAGTCACAGTGCACTCCACTGGTTGTAACGATCACTACTGTAACGCGAAAGCAGCAGGACCCCGGTTAACATGCTCGTTACACGTGATCGGAACGCGTTGCACAGCGCGACACCCGCGTTGTCGAACCTGAATGAAGACTCGCTTAGTCGGCATACCTTTATGATTGTCTCTTGCATCCGTTTGCAATTTGTCCCTTGTAGCTATGGTCATAGAAGTCGGATCAAGCGCCTTCGATGAACTCGTCTGGAAGAGATGCGAGTCAACGGGAGTATATGCTTCTTGCTGAACACACCCAGCTTTTTAAATTTATTAATGAAGTCAATTTTAGAGCACGCAATCGAGCCCCTAGCTTATTCTACGGTCTACCTCTAGCAGAGCGGAGCTTGGCTAGCGTGGTATTTCTCCGTACCGATGGCCGATTCACGCAAGTGGGGTGGGCCCCTCCGTGCCCATGGATTACTGAGGTCTTTCGGACCGAGCTATCTTCTCTCCCCACAGCAACGTTGATCGAGCGCTCGGGTATTGACCCTTCCGGGGAGAAGGTGCCGCGAAACCTCTTCCACAGTCCGTGCATAGACCCACAACTTTCAGGCAACGAGTGTGCGCTCCCTGCACTCTAAGTTTTCAAAATAAGCATCACATACAGCTCACCGATGTCGCGAGCGATACCAGAGCTACCAGTTGGGCGCAAAGAATATCACGGCCCACTGAAATCTTTCACACTGGCCAGACCTCTGCAATTCTTGAATTCAACTAGTCCGATATAGGCATGGATGCGCCCCCCAAAATATTAGGATTGATGGATGTGCTCATAGTATTACGCTTCGTCACGCGTCAGAAAGCGTGTTTTTATAGTCTGTTTTATTCTGGACAAATTGCGCCTTAAATTTGCACCTTAAATCACAATATTTCAGGCCGATGAAGACGACAGTGTGACCAAGGTACGGACCACTTCTATGGGTTGCCCCTATCCTTATCACTACTCTTACTCAAGAGTTCCGGTCACTCTGCTCTAAGATTGCCAGCCAATTTGGGTCGGACTTTCGCCACGATTTAGAGAGCATGATCCCCGAGGTCGACAATATCGGAATCGTGAACGACGGCCTTCGTCCGATGGTCACTCGCACAACGCCGCATCCCTGACCTCCCCAACCTGACCATACGTGGGAACCCAGATCGCGCACACCAGCAAAGAGGTCGCCGCATGTATGTCACTGAGCGAAAGGCGTATACTCGATTTGGCACTTATTTGCATCACTTTGCGGGGTTTGCGGAAATCACATGACGGTTTTTGGGTGATGATTGGCTTGACGGATGACACGACCTGAACACGTTCATCACAGTCTTGTTCGCCGCCACGGACTGCATACACCCCAGAGATTGAAAGTCGGGAAAACCCCTTGCGGTCGGCAACGCTCTGGACTCTCTTAGACAGCGATAAATAGAGACCCGTCATAGATATAATTCATCACCCCCCTCCGACACATCACTAGATTTCTTCCGCTTTATACTTAGACTCTAAAGGCCGGCCTTTCGACAACTCAAAATTCTGCAAAATTCTTCTGCTTCTTAACTGTATCCATTTCCATCTGTATAACAAAAGTCGAAATGTCTTTCTTACACCCCAACTCGACACGTTTCAAGACGAGCCCGAATTCAAAGCCAACCTTGTCCCGCCGCTCCAGCCTGGGATCCGACATCTTTGGACCTCTATCCCGCAAAACAACCGTCTCCAACAGCGTCTCCGCAGATTTCCTTAGTATCAGTCCAATAACCCCTCAAAAGTCCGGGACGCCCGCATCGACCATCGCACCCAGTTCAGTCGACCTCAACCCACCCGCCAAACCCGAGGACACCGACCTAGGCTCGTTCATAGTCATATCAGGCGGCACAGGCTGCAACGCAATATGCGAGGCGTTCGGACGAGAAGCTTCATATGTCCTGCCCGTGTCGGACAATGGTGGCAGTTCGAGTGAGGTAAGAGCCCATCCGGTTTTATGTGCACGCCCACCGGGACTAACGGCCATGATAGATTATTAGAGTTTTAGGTGAGTCGTGCGCCGCTAGGCATACACCATTACGTGGCTCAAATTAAATCTACGTGGTGTAGGCGGCCCGTCGATTGGTGAGTTACACGTCATCCCGGTTCGCGTGGCGGTTTTGCTGAAACCGGTCGTCAGGTGATATTCGTTCTCGTCTGATCAGACTTATTCCTACTTTGCCACCCCCGGCGGGCTCGATACATAATCTCCTTTCCTATCGATTCCCGTCGGACTGCACAGAGCGGGAGGCGCGCGAGCTGTGGCGAGGTAAGATTTGATCACCAAATTCAAGCACTTTACTCAACTCAATTGAACAGAAATTGTCGAAGGCAAAAGTAAACTTTGGGCTGGCATCCCTCCGGACCGAAAGGAAACGATCCGTGGTGAGTACATGATCGGCCAAATGAAACAGCCCAAGGAGTCTGAAAATGGCGGTTTGACAGGCTTCTTGGTATATTTCGAGTCTGAACTTCTCAAGCGCGCACACAAGAATTTCTGTTTCCGTAATGGAAGTCTTGGGAACTATTTCCTCGCTGCCGCGCAGGGGTTCTTCCGCTCATTACCTTCGGCTATATTCCTGTTCTCGAGTATTACTGGCAGTCAGGTATGTTTGTCCCGACCTGCGGAACAGCCTTGAATCGCGCTAATCGGTGGATTCTAGGCTCATGTTTTGCCTGTCTTGGTTACCAGTCATGTACGTCGGATTCACACTTCAGTTGCCACAGTTGAGTGAAGCGTATGCTAATATCATGCCTTTTAGTTCGTCACTATTGCAGCCGAGCTTGTGAGTTGTTATTGTATGCTTAGCCGGATCGACATCTTAATTTTGACCTTGGCATGATAGGAAAACCATCGCACGATTGTCGGTCAGTGCGAAATATCTCATCCAGTCCCGGCCGCCGCTGGGCCTTCTGCGTTAGCCGGGACATCGACACCCCAGAGCGAGCAGGAGCTCGATCCTCTGGCAGGTGCTGATGGCGATGATGATGAAGACGATGATGAAGATGGTGCGGGGGTTGCCGATACTTCTAAGCTCAATGCCATGTTTAGCAAGGCGCCCGAGGGAGAGGGATCGGCGGCGTACCAGAGTTTAGAGTCCCGCATCAATCGTAAGTTGCTTGGATTCCGGCGGTTACTGAGCTTGTATTCAACTAACTATCCCTACGCACGGCAACAGGTGTATTCTACATCAACGCATACGGTCAAGTGGGTGATTTCCACGTTGATCGCCCTTTAGGGTTGATACTAATACGCATATATCAACCCTTTCCAGGAAATATTCCCGTCTCCGAACCCGGACTTTATCGAAAACCTAGGCAAGCGCAAAACTTTGATCTATAGCTGCGGATCTCTCTGGACAAGGTGCGTAGACCGGCGGTACTGCGAGCGTAGCATTTGTAAACCAGGTTCTGTTTCGCACTCCGCAGTATCATTCCATGCCTGGCGCTACGTGGTGTGGCTTCGGCAATTGCAAAGTCGGCTTCTATTCAAGCTAAAGTTTTACTGCGTGCGTACCGTTTAAGTTCATATATTTCAGATAGTCGGCTTGACATGTATTGGTTGCGCAGTCAATGGTCAGAACGACCGCGAAACCGAGGGATACACAGCTGAAGACTATGTGCAGTGCGTTAGACTGAACCTTGATTGAACTGGGCTTATTTAATTTCGCAGCGCTATCGCACGAGTGCTCAACCGGCATGATCGTCTATCACACAAGGCATTGAAGGGGACCCAGACCCCTGATTTCCTACTCCGAGACTACCCGGTTTCGGCCTTTGTTACTCACGTTGTGTATCTGCGTGGATCGAGCATCCATGTGGATGAGTCTAGACTAGCGGTAAGCATGATCATTTACTCCGGGAAGCGCTTTGCTAAGTCTGCGGGAGCTAGGCCGCGGGTGTCCGTTGCGTAGAAATGGAAGGGCCACCAGGCGACAAAGCGCTATACGATCCCGCCACCGTCCGTCGAGCCCTATCGATCATCCAAATTGATCACACCTCTCGTAGAGAAATGCATTGAAATTATTTATCTGTTAGACTTCTCTCGCTTCTCCTGTCGTGGATGTACTAGATCAAATACAGACCGCGACCAGATCTATCTATTATTTGTGGCTGAAGGATTCGTGTTCGAGATGGTGACCCTGTGGCAAATCAGTGGCTGTACCCCACCCACAGATCATCCGCGGCTCCCCACATGCTCCAGCGCGCAGCAAACCGCCGGCGATGCGATGAACGAATGCGCTGCGTACGAAGAGTATGCTTGAAAAAGTGTCGGTTGCAGAACGGTCTTGCAGTATATCTGCCTGCGGTAGGCTGTATTCGCGCAGCTCAAAAGCTTCCTGTGTACTAAGTGAACCGAGTAGCGTAT
>JANWGL010001686.1:0-37219 GCA_025200755.1 Ceratobasidium sp. C01
AAATGTAAGGTTACCTGATGTATCCGCTTGGCGTAGCCCCAAACTTGCTCAATAGGGTTCAATTCACAATGATACTTGGGCAAAAAAATAACCCGGGTACCAAGATTTCGAGCAACCTCCTCGAGAATCGTGGCACGTGCCTCAAAGTCAGGCTGGGAAAACAATGCCCGCCTACAGCAACAGTCAGCACATCCCTCCTCACACTTGAAACCTGGGCACTCGGCTCTCTTTGTGGCGACTTCGGAGAGCCCACGCTCCTGCAAAATTTGTGCCATACCCTTAAACATCCCCGGACGATGTGGATGATCATCCGGGAAGTAGAATGCTTGGTGGGTACCATCCTTGAAGCGCCCATCCTCCATTCTGACCATAATTTTGTTCCCATTTGAGTCAACCGATGGGAACAAAAAGTTTTGATTAGGGAACTTTGGCATCTCTCGAGCGGAAATGGATCCAACTGGGCGCTTCGTGTGCGAAGGTGCGTTGTCAAAAACAAACACGTGAGTCTGATGTGGAAATTCCCTTCGCACTAGTTCGATCGCCTGACGAAGTTGCGTCGCAGCTCCCTCGCTCGTGAAGTAACCGTCACGATTCTTCTCAGGCCGCAAGATGACCCTGGCGGATGCCCTGATTACAATCGTGAGTACTGCTTGATTAATCGTGATTCATGCGTTGGAACTCACCCATTTGCTCCCCTCAACAGTCCATATTTTGCAGAAACAAAATCCGCAATCATCATTGACGCCCCCTCACCCTTCTTGAATGGCGTCGGGTGATCGCCAACGTATACCCATCGAATCTTGCGACGATCGTACGCCCGGAAGATGGATTCGTCGTGAAACCACACGACAACTTCCGTCTCGTTCAGCTCCAACCGCAACGGTCGCTCGGGATCGGGTACGCCATGCTCGTTATATACGACCATTCGCCGCTCGAGGGACCGCCAAAAAGGAATGAATTTAGTTTGACGGTATGCGACCACATCAGCTCGTTCGTGTCCATCAACGTATTGACCTTTTGGCTCGGCACGCCAGCGATAACCTTCATAATGGAACCAGCGCTGGGCTGTACGGACCGAAATCGTCTTTTTGAGGCCCAGCTCGGCACGTATATTGGGATCGCGTAGCAACTTGACGATATCTGCTGCAGACGCATATTTACCGACAGTTTGAAGATGAGTCTTGATCGTGCTACTGACATCTTCATCCTCGAGTATTGAGATATTCCACCAGCCATGAATGCCCTATGGTATGTCCCCTGTATCCATAAACTGGCGTATCCACTGACGGATCCGTCGTGCATACGCATGCCCACGTCCTTGTCCTTCCGCAGCCGTGATCGATGCGTCAATTAGTTTTCCATTGCATGAGCCTAGAAAATGACGTAGGTAGGCGGCCATGGCCGCGCAGCGATCGCCTGTGACTCGACCAAGGTTCGTGTAACGATACCCACCTCCTGTTTTGCGTGGGGTTTTCATGATAGCATCAGTTTTCTGCGGTGTCAGTCTTGCCTCGTCGGTTGTCAGTGTCTTATGCTTGCTCCCACTTGATGCATCACGCGCATCACACTCGTCGCCGTCATCTTCGTCGTCGCTGGACATCTCGGAGTCATCATCAATAATAATGACCTCATCTTCCGGTACGTTAATGACTAAGAAAAAAGTAAAAGAAATGAGCAATTGAGTTTCAGACATTCTTAGAACCCACCAAAGCTCTCCGGTGAAGTGATGGATGGTATATCGACAGTCGGAGGGGGCGACGGTACTCCTGTTGGGCTGGGCAAACGGCTATTGTTCTCAAGGGCTGCAATCCGCGCCTTTTTCTGGAGTTTCTAGTGTTCAGCTGATTTAATGAATAAATTATTTGATGACCTTACTGCTTCAACAGCCCTTGCAGCACTGGTCTCTTTTTGTTGTTTCCTTTTGCTTGGTGGCATGAGAATGAGGTAGAATATCATATTATTGCGACCCCAGACTCTCTCACAAAGTGATAGCATATACTCGAGGCAAGCGTCGTGTTGCTTTGCTATCACGTGAGCAAAGCGTATGCAAGTTTCTGGTCACGCACTGGACTTCTATCTGGTAGTGATTTCTAGGATAACTTTTCTACATGAAGATCGAAGACGATCTAGTCCTATATTCGTAATAGGTAGCCTATAATGCACACTTTGTCTAACCCGATTACTCAATTTCTGCCTAGGTGGTGAGAAAAAGAGCATTTATCCACAAATTTAGCCTAAGTGCCACAAAAAAGCATGGCGCTAAAGTTAGTTGGCGGCGGATGGATGACGCCAGCTTTATATGAGCACTAGAACGCATGAGACAAGTGACCAAAAACCATAAATATTCGTGCGAGTAATGGGTCCTTCCGCTACTGTCGTGCGTGTTAATTTTCGTGACTTTCAAGAACCGGTTATGGTCTTGCTCACCTGCTACTTCAAATTCCTCGGAGCAGCTTGGCGTAACTAAATTGCTTTGCCCATGCTTGCTGGTTCAACAACGGACCGTCCTCAAACAATGAAGGTCGCTCTCCTGCCTTCTGAAGTGCCGTGCCAGGTACTTCGAACACAAATTGCTCGTGCGACGGCATTTGCATCTCTGGTTGGGATTCAGTGGAGAAGCCTAAGTGAGTGTGAACGATGCCTTGGACGAGCACGTTATCCGAGTTGCGCGAACGATTCTGACATTTGTCGACTATGCGCTTGTAGAGGGGAGAAGAGTGATACGCGTCTTGTGGAGTCAGTTTGGGGGGGTCTAGCGGTGAGACTTCGATATCGTCCACGTTGATAGGAAGGATGTTTAAGTCTCGCATCCTGCTCTAGTTTCGTACAGATTGGACCGTGTTATTGTCATACCGGCTGTTTCTGGCTCGAGTACGCACCAGCATCCAAAGCCAAGGTAACTCGGCTAGTGCCGCCCGTGGCGACCCAGGCTTTCCCAAAGTGTTGGGAGGTGTGATATCGTCCTGACTTCCTGGGAACCAAACCTTGCAAACGAAAAATATAGCTTCAAGGGGTTTGTATAAGAGCCTCGTCGGGGACCTACCTCTTCTATATGGGTGACTCCGTTAGGCTCAATTAAACTGAGTGTTAAAAGCTTCGAGTTCTCGTGTATTGAGAGGGCGTGAAATGCGTATTCCACGTTTGGGGGAATTCTAGAGGAAATCAATCGGAAATCATTGCCGAAACTATGCGAGGTGGCAACGTACCGGACCTTGGCACCTGAAGGCGGATCTGGCGGACCGCTGTGGGTCAATAATACTTCGATAGACTATTCGTAGACGACTGAAACCTAGCTCACGGATTTCCCAAACTGCCAAGCACCTGAAGGATTTTCAGCGACTAGTGGCTCAGATATCGAGATTATGGGGCTCACTTGATTCTGAGTTTCCTGATAGCTCGGCGATGCTTTCAAATCCGTAGGCAATAATTAGTACAATACAGGTTGACGGGGTTCGGAGACTATACCGCTCTACTTAAGGCACTACAAGCCTGGAAAGCACCTTGATCGAATCCAAACATGCTTTGCCACGCGGATGGTTAGGCGCAATTGCTAGGTATGCCTAAAATAACTCTTACTATAGATTGTCACTTGCCTCACAAGCGAGTATTGCTTCTTCAATCCTTTTGGTTTCTGGTTCGATATCAAGATTCCAAGCCCCAGCCCAGAGCTTTATCTCATGGAACATATCACCCCAACGAGCGAACATATGTTCGACAGGATCAGATGCCATGCCTGCGTCACTCAAACTGGTCGTGAGGACTTTAGACATCAATGTTTCAGGAAATCCCTTACCGCCGCCAAGCAAAACAAAGGCTATGTTTCTGCCACTCTGGATGGGAGTGCGTGGTGTTATTGGGAGCCTCTTTTCTTGGGTTTTGTTCGACTTGAGATGCCTCATCGATGGTACTAGGACCTGTAAGGACAGCGAGGGTGATTTTGCGCCATGATAAGTGAAGTGTGTGTGTGAAGGTTGTGGTGAGGCGGAATTCTCGAGAAGAATTGGATCTTGTGACAAAGTACTGTGGTTGGGAAGGAGGGGAAGCAGCAGACGTGGAGAGGCTGATCCTGAGGTGATTCGACACTGGTTCGAGCCTCCAAGTGAACGTTGCGCCTTGAGCGCAGTTTGAGCCTGGCAAAAAATCGACAGTTTATATCTATTTGTCCTACTGTATGATTGCTCAAGCTCACTAGTATATGCGCTTGCTTGGTGCGTTCTAGCCTGCTATAAGTCACCAGATTCTGCTTCATATCCCAATCGATGTGAAGTAGATCGTCTAGACTCGTTAGAAGTGACTTGGAGCATTTCTGTGCAGCTTGATGCAAATAAAACATTGATTCGTGAATCTTGGATCTGGGAGTGAGGTGACCGCTTTCGATGCGAGTTTGACGCTTATCAGCCCAACGGAGTGCCACAATGAAATCGGCATAAGAATCGCGTGGCTTGTATGCATCTAGTCTGTGAGTTCGGAGGCCCTCCTTCAGTAAAGGCATGCCTGCAATCTTCTTCATTTCCTCCTTTGGGGAGGGGGGGCATCTGAGTAAGGTCCTATCCAACGAGGTGGCTCACGCCGTTCTTAGCACGGAGCAGGAACAACAGTACCTACCATAATCCAAAACAAGCTCGCGTCTGGCAAATCAGTTGCATCTACTCCGCCTCCGCCTACGTCCGAGTGAGAACCGGGGAACCAAATCTGTTTGAGCCTCGAGTAAGTAGTCATTATTGTGTAAGCTAAGGTCGCTTTCACCTCCTTCAACCTAGTTGTGTGATTGGGCTCAAACAGTGTAACCTCGAAGAGCTTTCGATTCTCGTGCACTGCGACAGCGTGAAGTGCATGCTCGACATTTCGAGGAAGCCTAAGTAAGAACTTAGAGTTAGGAAAGCGCTAGGTAGATATGCGTGGGGTGACCGTGGCGACACGTACTCTGTATCTGGAATGCCTAGGGCATTTTGGTGTAGCCGAAGGGTGAGGCGACTTCGCACCGCGCCTAGATGAGTGAGATGGTATGAGCGAATGCCACGACGTGCTGAAACGTAACCTGAGATTACCGACGGTGTCCCACACCGCGAGACACCTATATTGGTCAGATTTTAGCTGGGTTGGGAAGATATGTAAACAGATCGGACGAGGTTGCTCACTTTATTGGGACCGATTTCTCGAATATCTCTTCGTTCTGCTTATTTGTCGGGGTTTCGTATTGCTTCCAGAGTTTACGAAGTTCGTTCTCGCTTACAACCAGGCCTAGACGATACTGAAACGCAATGCCGTTATGGCTTTAGACGTTGTTGTGCGGGTCCACCTCGTACGTACAATGAGACTCGCAACCTTGCGTGCGACATACGCTCCTCTCGAGTATCCAAACAACCTAACGGCGCACTCTAAGTCAAACTTATACACGGGGGGAACAAACAACATACCAAATGCGGTCACCGGGCTTGTAGTGCTTCGCGATATACAAGTAGGCATCCACCACCATCTCGACTTCGCTCATTGGTTCAGAAGTCGAACCAACCTTATCTCATAAGTTATGGGCTCACCAGCAGCGGCACCGAATAGCTGGGTCAACAAGTTGGATATATGCCTTGTGCCGGACCCTATACCCGGGATATATAGCATCTCGGGCTTGCACGCAAGGTCTTTGAAGTCTTTCTCGTCGCTTTGTGAGAGGAAATAATCTGAAATATTGATAGATGCAGGCAATCAGCGAGCAATACCTAACGGACTCGCAGCGGCGGATAAGATATATGGTCGAATCTCGAGCCTTTATCCAGTGGGACATAATAAGGAGAGTAAGACTCACAGAGGTTCCAAACGTTGGTCGGGTATCCTATTTAACGAGGTTCGTTGGTGCTCAGATTGGCAATCGAGATGTCGATGAACGTTTACTGACCTTGGTCAATGCGACCGTCCTTGCCGGTCCCATCGCAGAACACCATGATGTCCTTGACATGGGTTATATCTGTGGTCGACGCGGTCTCTGGAGCCGCCATGATAGGAATGCACTTGAGGAGCAGGGGAACTGAGCAGGGGAAAACACCTAAGTATTAGTGGCCTTAAGGATCTGGCGTGTTTGGGACGATCATGCTAAGATGTGGGATTAGGGGTTAAGCACCACGTGTTCCACACCTTTTCGCTAGCAATGCGCTCATCGTGCTGGGAATCTTACTGTTTCTTGATGCATCAGATCAACTGGTCATCGCCTATGCTGTTCACGTCGAAACAGGGACACAATCGATATTCTATTCTGATAAGTGAAAGATCCAAGTCCACGTGCGCCATCGCATAGTGATCTTGTCCAGACCTAGCACGCGAGGTCGGTTCACGAGAGTAGATATGGTAAGGAGTATTCTATTCATAATCGATTTTGAATCTTGATCTAAATCCTTTACTAAGAATCTCCTTGGCTGAAGCGCCTAAAAATGTTGTCATTTTTATTGATATACCTGGTGTAATATAGTAGTTCGAATGAGGTAGGTGCTCGCGAGCTTGTCTCAGCGCCATACATGAAGCGACACAACCCACACCATAACCTCCTAATACTGAAACTAAATATACCTGCAACCGGATAAACAGATCCCTTCTTGGAGATCCCGCGCACTCTTAGAAAGGTTGCCTAGTCCAACAGTGGAAATGCACATACGGAATACTCGGGTATGGACTCCTGGCCGCTTTGGCTGCCATCTTTAGCTGATACTTTGACCAAATGTTCATCCGCCCGCTGATAAAAACTAGATTTGGAAGGGCGTGTCGGGGTTTGTACCGAATGTACCCAAGGCTGCCACTACATTGGAGTTGACGGAATGGGTGATAATTGGCGAGGAGGTGCGTTTTACTTGTTTTCTGGTTGAGGCGGCGGGATTCTAAAGATATTTATGCGCTGGTGGGTTGGATGTCACGTTAGAAGAAATCGCGGCTGCTCAGGAAGATGCAAGTAGGAACCTAACCATGGCGATCCGTCGAAAGGATATCGTAGTGCAGGCGAGAGCTAATTTATCGACGATCGCAAGCTTGATACCAGAGGCGGGAAGAATATTGGTATAACAGCAGATGGGGGGAGAACGTGTGTCACCTGTTACCGCCGATCACCCGATTGCCAATTAGCCGATCAGCCGATCACCCGCCGATACGTCATTCTACGGTTCTTTCGTGTCGGCGTCATTCATTTTAAACGTCCTGGCGAATCAACGCGAATCAAGAGAAGGATAAGTGTGCGTGTGGTCCGGAGACACTGATCGAAGGTCGGGGTGCGGTTCGGCGTTGGTCGATTCGCCTCGGATTCGAATTCGGATTCGGGTTGGATGGGGCCCTTGTGGTTGACTTTTACTGCTCGGGAGGTTGGTTGACTTTTACTGTACTCGGGAGATACGGGACTTGATCGAAGGGTGAGGTGTGAGGTGTGTGCGATTCGGCGATGGGGGCTTGGTTGAGCGCCGATCTGTGGTTGTGTTTTTGCGCTTTGCTGGACGATGGATTTCTCCGTTTGATTGGGCGTGTTGTGTAGGATACTGTACCTTGCTTAGCCCCGAGACCGAGTCGTGCTCGTTCGCGAAGCAGTTTGGATGCGACGTTGAATTTTTTGAAGCGAGGTGCGCACCGGGATAGTCGAGACTTGGCAGTGCGAGTGTGTAGAAGACCGTGTACGTGGCCTTCATAGGCGAGCGAAGTTTATTAATTCACTCGACAATGCGTTAGAGTATGGTGCGATTCATCTTCGCTGACCGAGGCGCTCACTTGTGCTTCGGTCAGCTCGAGCGGACGCACAGCTCCGTGGCCGGGCTCGGTCCGACTTGGTAAGCGACGTGAACCGGGTCTGAATCTGGTCGGCGCTAATTTATGGCTTGATGACGATATTTAAAGCTGGCTCGAGAATTTATGAACAACTGAAGGAGGGGGTCTACGGTAGACCTGAACACGCCCCTATGATGTTAAACGCTTAGGCCGGTTAGCGGAAAACATTTATCGTTGTCCGGTGGCCGTGCCACGTCGGTCTGGTGATTCGAGCGCTTATATGCGGGTTGAAATCATGCTGTGTTACTCGTCGAGCTCATAGACGCTCGTTATATCTTAGATAAATACTATTTCATATTTGAACACTAGAACGCATGAGACAAATGCCCAAAAACCATAAATATTCGTGCGAGCAATGGGTCTTTCCGCTCCAACTAGGACTGTCGTATGTGTTAATCTTAGTGACTTTCAAGAACCGGTTATGGTCATGCTCACCTGCTACTTTATATTCCTCGGAGCAGCTTGGCATAACTAAACTGCCTCGCCCATGCTTGCTGGTTCAACAGCGGATCGTCCTTCTTGAACAGCGAAGATCCCTCTCCCGCCTTCTGAAGCGCCGTGCCAGGTACTTCGAATACAAATTGCTCGTGCGATGGCATTTGCATCTCTGGCTGGGACGGAGTCGAGAACCCCAGATGAGTATGAACGATGCCTTGGACCAGTACGTTATCCGAGTTGCGTGGACGATTTTGACATTTGTCGAACACGCGCTTGTAGAGGGGAGACGAGTGGTACGCGTCTTGCGGAGTCAATTTTGGAACGTCTAGTGGTGAGCCCTCGATATCATTCAATTTAATTGGAAGGATACGTAAATCGCGCATCCTGCTCTGGTTGCGTAAAGGTTAGACTGTGTTGCCCTTATATTGGCTACTTTGGGTTGAACACGCACTAGCAGCCAAAACCAAGGAAGTTCCGACAATCCTACTAGTGCTGGTCCACGCTTATCGAAACTGTTGAAGTGAACGAGATCTGATCGACTTCCTGGGAACCAAACCTTTCAAATGGAAAAGTCGGCCATAAAACTCGTATAAGAGCTTCAGCAGAGGCCCACCTCTTCTATATGGCATCACGAAATCGGTGGCAGGACGGAGGCACCTTACAAGTATGCTATTATTTATAGGCATGATCGGGAGTTGTATGCTCATGTAATTTCAACGCGGCCCGTTGACCAGACACCTGACTGGAGGGTCAATGTCAGGTCCTGTCAAACAGCCGTCCAGCTGTTTAAGTATTGGACATGTGTGAATCAGCAGGACAAATGAGAGGAATCCTTGTAGTCTCCTTGTAAATGCACTCCGAGCCTGTTACTTTCCACTCCAGTATTCAAAAATCATATCAAATACAACACTGAGCGACGCATCAGCCATGTCTCAAAGTTTCGCACCTCCTAAAACCTTCGAGGACATTCTGCGGTTTGTTGGAAATGCAGTACAGGTGACGCGTAGGCCACTAAAGGTCCTTGTGGTGGGTATAAGTACAGTACATAGTGGCTGTAGGGCTAACAGTCAACTCCACTTCCACACCTCGCTTTGCGCTTGTCTCAGCTTCTAGGCTGGGGACCCCAATGGCAGCTCACATGTGGCACAAGTAGATGCCACCTGACCGCCCAGATTTTTCATCACCTCTAAGTAGTAAGTTCGCCACAATTACTGTAAGGCACTTAGTCTCGCACTCTGACGTTTGCAATAGTATTTGTGTCTGACATACTCAGTGCGCCATTGGTGATATGCTTGCGTGCAAGCGAGGTCAACTACTCATATGTATGCGCATCACAAAGAGTATCATATTAACACAACAGATCTTAGAACCTAAGTGTATTTGCTTGAGCCCATCCGGGCATTTGAGTAAGTACTAATTAGAGAGATATTCAAGTGTATTTAGTATAGCTTTTGTATACCATGTTATCCAACGCGCATAATAAACTATTCTTTGCTCTGTCAAAAGTTGTGGCGGTCATCGGGTGAAGCAGCCAGCTTATTGAGATACCATTATGAATACCACCTCTTACTTTCAGCCAGCTAATTCTCAAAACGCTTTTGTAGATATTGTAAGCGATTACAAGATGTGATAATTAACCTCACATCCTGACCTGAGATGCCAGACTGGCGTAGAGGGCCGGTCTTTGAAATTGATCTATGCCTGACCGATTCGGACAGTGGCTGGCAAGTCCTGTTAATTGGTGGAGCAGCATGGTTAGGCTTCCAAGACCTGGCGGGGATTCTCAGCGCTCGGCAGGTCATTTCATCCTGGTACCGATTTCGTGATGGGGTAACTCCGTTGGGTCCAATTGCGAGTGGCAGCGGAATCCTCAGATTTTCGTGTATTGCAAGGGCATGAAATGCGTACTCCACACACGGCGGAATCCTGGTGAGACCAACGTTGGAGCTCACGTACTTAGCCTTGGGTGGGGCCATTGTCAGAGGGACTGTTTGGATAAATAATACTTTGTTAGACTATCAATATATAACTGAAATGCAATGTGCCTTACTTCTAGTGTCCCAAAGTGCTAAGCACCTGAAGAAATTTACACAGTCGGTTTAACATTACCGGCGGATGCAGGACTCACTTGACGGCGAACTTCTTAGTAACTAAGTCATCGTCCTCAGAGTAGCTCTTATTGGAAGTTGCTTGATGGTACTTTTAAGTCCATAGACAATAAGTAGCACGAAATGGGAGCGAGTGCGAACACTATACCATGTTACTCAAGGTGTAACAAGCTAGGAAAGCGCCTATCCTAAACCCAAAGATACTGCACGACATGGGTGATCAGATGGAATTGTTAGGCATGGAGGAAAGAAAGTCTTACAAGATATTATCACTAGGTTCGCAAGCAAGCATTGCTTTTTGAAGAGCGCTGGATTGCGATTCTAAATTGAAGGTGGTGGTCCCTCTGCATATCTTTACTTCATGCAACATGTGCCCAAGACGGGCCAGCACATGTGTGACCCCGCCATTCGTCTCCTCTGCGTCGCTCGAGCTGGTTATTTGGGCTCGTGTCAACACACCGAGAAACTTCTTACCAGAGTCAATTATAACAAAGCCTATGTTCCTGTTCCCTTCGGTGGGAGCGCACGGTGCGTTTGGAACAAGCCGTATACTCCTATCTTTGTTAAACTTAACTGACCGTATGGTCGGGAACAAACAGTGCAGGGGCGATGAAAGCATTGCATCGCAACGCTTGGTATTTCTCCGGGGAGGTTGTAGCGGGACGGTATCTCCGGGAAGAATAGTCTCTTGCGGCAAGGAACTATAATTGTGAGGTGAGGCAAGTGAGAGACGTGAGAAGGTTCGGCCTGAGGTAATTCGACGTTGGTCTGGAACTACGACATGGCGCTGTGCCTTTAATGTAGTTTGGGCCTAGTAGGGACTTGGGGGTTATGTCTAGTCGTTTAACTGAGTGAAAATACGAACTCACTAGTATATGCGCTTGCTTGACGCGCTCAAGCTCTCCGCAAGCCACCAGGTTCTGTCTGATGTCCCAATCAATTTGAAGCAGGCTCTCAAGCTTCACCATTAATGATCTGGAATAGCTCTGTGCAGCTTGACGCAGGTAGAACATCGATTCATGAATCTTGGAGCTACGACTGAGGTGGCCACTTTCGATGCGTGTTCGACGCACCTGGGTAGGTCGCAAGGGCGCGAGGAAATTGGCGTAACTGTCGCGGGGTTTGTATGCGTCTAGTCTATGAGTCCGGGGGTCTTCGTTCTTAAAAGAAGGCATGCCAGCAATATTCTTCATTTCATCCTTCAGGCGAGAATTTCAGTAATGGTAACTTTTAATGAAGCCAGCGTATGGATAACGGAACGCACCATAATCCAAAACAAGCTCGCATCGGGTAAGTCAGTTGCGTCTATCCCCCCTCCACCTACGTCCGAATGTGAACCCGGGAACCAGATCTGCTCGAATCTTCGGTAAGTAATCACTATCTTGTAGATTGAAACGATCCTCGCCTCCTTCAGCCTAGTCGTGTGATTGGGTTTGAACAGTGTAACCTCGAATAACTTTCGATTCTCGTGCACTGCGACAGCGTGAAGTGCATGTTCAACGTTTCGAGGAAGCCTAGGTGAGAACGTTGAGTTAGGAAAGCCCCAAGTTATGCGTAGTGTGATCGTGGTGACGCGTACTCTGTATCTGGAATGCCTAGGGCATTTGGGTGTAGCCGAAGGGTGAGGCGGCTTCGCACAGCGCCTAATTGAGTGGTGCGTGTGAGCGAATGCTTCGACGTGCTGAAACGAGACCTAAGATTACCGACAGTGTCCCACACCGCGAGGCACCTATATTAGTTGTATTTCAGTCGAGTTGGAAATATATGTAAGTGGATCGGACGAGGTTGCTCACTTTATTGGGACAGATTTGTCGAATATCTCTTCGTTCTGCTTATTTGTCGGCGTTTCGTGTTGTTTCCAGAGTTTCCGGAGCTCGTTCTCGCTTGCAACCAGGCCAAGGCGATACTAGAACATGATGCCGTTATGGCTTTAGACGATGTTGTGCGAGTCCACAGGATACGTACAATGAGACTCGCAACCTTGCGTGCGACATAAGCTCCTCTCGAATACCCAAACAACCTAGGAGCGCGCTCTATGTCAAACGTACGCGCGTAGAGAATAGATAAAGTACCAAATGCGATCACCGGGCTTATAGTGCTTCGCGATATACAAGTAAGCATCTACCACCATCTCGACTTCGCTCATTGGTTCAGAAGTCGTAACCAACTTTATCTAGTAAGTTATGGGCTCACCAGCAGCGGCACCGAATAGTTGGGTTAACAAGTTGGATATATGCCTTGTACCGGACCCTATACCTGGGATATATAGCATCTCGGGCTTGCAGGCAAGGTCTTTGAAGTCTTTCTCGTCGCTTTGTGAGAGGAAATAATCTGAAATATTGATAAATGCAGGCAATCAGCGAGCAATACCTAACTGACTTGCAGCTGGGGAAAATATATATATGGTCGAATCTCGAGCCTTTAATCAGTAGGACATAATAGGGAGAGCAAGACTCACAAAGGTTCCAAACGTTGGTCGGGTATCCTATTTAACGAGGTTCCTTAGTTCTCGACTGGCTATTGAGATTTCGATGGATGCTTACTGACCTTGGTCAATGCGACCGTCCCTGCCGGTCCCATCGCAGAACATCATGATGTCCTTGACATGGGTTATATCTGTAGTCGACGTGGTCTCTGGAGCCATGATAGGAATTCACTGGAGGAGCGAGGGAGGTGAACAGGGGTAAATATCCAAGTATTAGTGGCCTTGAGGATCTGGCATGTTTGGGATGATCATGCTAATATGTGGGATTAGGGGTCAAGCACCACGCATTTCACACCTTTTCGCTAGCAATGCGCTCATCGTGCTGGAAGTCTTACTGTTTCTTGATGCATCAGATCAACTGGTCATCGCTAATGCTGTTTACGTCGAAGCAGGGACACAATAGATATTCTATTCTGATAAGTGAAAGATCCAAGTCCACGTGTGCCATCACATAGTGATCTTGTCCAGACCTAGCACGCGAGGTCGGTTCACGAGAGTAGATATGGTAAGGAGTATTCTATTCATCATCGATTTTTGGATCTTGATCTAAACCCTTTACTAAAGACCCCCTTGGTTGAAGCGCCTAAAAATGTTTTCATCTTTATTGATACATCTGGTACAGTTCAGTAACTCGAATGAAGCGAGTACTCGTGAGCTTGTCTCAGCGCCGTACATGAAGCAACACAATCCACACCATATCCTCCTAACACTGACATTAAATATACCTGCAACCGGATAAGCAGATCCCTTCTTGGAGATCCCGCGCACTCTAAGAAAAGTTGCCTAGTCCAACAGGGAAAATGCACATACAGAATACTCGAGTATGGACACCTGACTGCCTTGGCTGGCTTCTTTAGCTGATACTTTGACCGAATGTTCATCCGCCCGCTGTTGAAAACTAGATTTGGAAGGGCGTGTCGGGGTTCGTACCGAATGTATCTAAGGCCGCCACCACGTCGGAATTGACGAAATGGGTGATAATTGGCGAGGAGGTACGTTTTATTTGTTTTCAGGTTGAGGCGGCGGGGTTCCGGATATGTTTATACGCTAGTGGGTACGGATGTCACGTCAGAAGGAATCGCAGCTGCGTAGGAAGATGCAGGTAGGAACCTAACCATGGCGATCCGTCGAAAGGATATCGTAGTGCAGGCGAGCGCTAATGTATCAATTACCGCAAGCTTGATACCAGAGGCGTGAAGAATATTGGTAAGGCAGCAGATGGGAGGAGAACGTGCGCCACCTTACCTGCTTTACCGCCGATCAGCCGATTGCCAATTAGCCGATCACCCGATCACCCGCCGATACGCCATTTTAGGGTTCTTTCGTGTCGGCGCCATTCATTTTAAACGTCCTGGCGAATCGGCGCGAACTACGAGACGTATAAGTGTGCGTGTAGTCGGGAGACACTGATCAAAGACCCAGGTGCAATTCGGCGTCGAGCGCCAATCTGTGCTTGGGTGTTTCTGTGCTTCATTTGACGATTCGATTTTCCGTTGGCCTCGGCGTGTTAGTGTGGGGTGCTCCAAGCCCGAGTCGCGCTTGTTCGCGAAGGGTCTCGGGTACGACGTTGAATTTTGCGAGACACATCGGGTGAGGCGTGGTGTACACCGAGATAGGTGAGGCATGGTGGTACGAGTGTATAAAAGGCCGTATATGTAGCGTTCATAGGCGAGGCAATCTTTGCTAATTCACTCAAAAACGTGCTACAATCCGGTGCGGGCTATTTATGCTGGCCGAGGCGCTCATTTCTAGATCGGAGCTCTCGCGGAAGCACGGCTGCGTGGCCGGAGTAGTTTTAGGCTCGGTCCGACTCGGCAAGCGACCTAAGCTGGGCCCGAGTCACCTCGCCTGACAATGATACCCAAAGCTAACCCATGAATTTATAACAAGTGGGAGGTTCGCGGTAGATCTGTACACGTTCTCCTGACAGCAAGCGTGCAGATCGGCCAGTGGAAAGCTTTCTAGTGGGCGTATGACGGCCGATGATTCGAGCATGTATAGGTGGGCTGAAATCATACTGTGCGACGTTACTCATCGAGCTTATAGACCCTCCTTTTATCTGAGATAAACAATACTTCATATTTTGAGTATGACAGCCGCATGAAACGATTGGTTAAACATAATAAATCGTGCGAGCGATGGGTCCTCCCCACTCCTGCTGTGGCGGGTGTCACTCTTAGTATCTTTCTAGAACCGGGCACAATCGTACTCACCCGCTCATTTATACCCCTCGGAGCAGCTTGGAATAGCTGAACTGCCTCGCCCAGGCTTGCTGGTTCAACAGCGGATCGTTCGTCTTAAACGGTGAAGATCGCTCTTCTGCCTTCTGAAGCGCCGTGCCAGGTACTTCGAATATAAACTACTCGTGCGATGGCATTTGCATCTCTGGATGGGATTCCATGGAGAAGCCCAAGTGAGTGTGAACGATGCCTTGGACGAGTGTGCTATCTGAATTGCGTGGGCGATTCTGACACTTGTCGAAAATACGCTTGTAAAGGGGAGACGAGTGGTACGCGTCTTGCGGAATCAATTTCGGAACGTCAAGTGGCGAGACTTCGATATCGTCCAAATCAATAGGAAGGATGTTTAGATCTCGCATCCTGCTCTGGTTTCGTAAAGATTGGGCCGTGTTATTCTCATATTGACCGTTTTGGGCTCAAGCACCCACCAGCATCCAAAGCCAAGGTAACTCCGCTAGTGCCGCCCGTGGCGATCCAGGCTTCCCAAAAGTATTAGGAGGTACTATATCGTATTCACCTCCCGGGAACCAAACCTTGTAAGCAGAAAATACAGTTATAAACTCCCCGTACGAGAGCTTCAGCGGGGACGTACCTCTTCTATATGAGTGACTCCGTTAGGCTTAATTAAACAGGGTGTATAGTCGTTCGAGTTCTCGTGTATCCCGAGGACATGAAATACGGTTTCTACGCTCAGCGGAATTCTATAGAAAATTAGTGGGAAACCACCGCTGAAACTATGCGAGGTGATCACGTACCGGACCTCGGCATCTGAAACTGGATCTAGTGGATCTCTGCGAGTCAATAATGTTTTGCTATACTAATCATAGACGACTGAAACCCATCTCACATATGTCCCAAAGCGCTAAGCACCTGATGGATTTTTAGCGACAGGTTGGTCAAATGTCAGGACTATGGGGCTCACTTGATTGTGAATTTCCTGGTAGCTTGGCGATGCTTTCATATCCGTAAACAATAAGTAATACAGTACAAGTTGAGTGTGTTTGAACACTATACCGCTCTATGTAAGACATCACAAGCCTGAAAAGCGCCGCTAACAAATCCAAATATGCTTTGCAACACAAATGATTAGGCGAAAGTGCTCGGTATATCCGAAAATAAGACTTACTATAGGTTGTCACTTGCCTCACAAGCGAGTATTGCTTTCTAAATTCTTTTGGACTCTGGTTCAATATTGATACTCCAAGTCCCGGCCCAGAGCTTTATCTCATGGAACAGATGCCCCAATCGAGCGAACATATATTCGACAGGGTCGAACACCATGGCTGTATCGCTCAAACCGGTCAGTAGGACTTTAGACATCAACGTTTCAGGGAACTCCTTACCGCTGCCAAGCAAAACAAAGGCTATGTTTCTGCCGCTCCGGATGGGATTCCGTGGTGCGCCTGGAAGTGGGCTCTTGTCTTGGCCTCTGTTATACTTGATATGCCTCATCTCTGGTTCCAGGAGCGGTGCGTACAGCGGGGGTGATTTCTCGCCATGATATGTGAAGTGCGTGTAGGAGGGTTGTGGTAAGGTAGAGTTCTCGTGAAGAATGGGGTCTTGCGGCAGAGTACTGAGGTTGGGAAGGAGGGAAAGTGGAAAATGTGGGGAAGCCGAGCCTGAGGTGATTCGAGACTGGTTCGAGGCTTCAAGTGAAAGCTGTGCCCTGAGCGCGGTTTGAGCCTAGAACAAAACGTCAGTTTATCACTTTTCCAACTGAGCGAATGCTCGAATTGACTAGTATATGCGCTTGCTTGATGCGTTCTAGCCTGCTACAAGTCACCAGATTCTGTTTCATGTCCCAATCGATGTGAACTAGATCGTCTAGACTCGTCAGAAATGACTTGGTAGATAGGCGTGAGGTAATCATGGCGATGCCTACTCTGTATCTGGAATACCTAGGGCGTTTTGGTGTAGCCGAAGGGTCAGGCGACTTCGCACAGCGCCTAGATGAATGATGTGTGTGTGAGCGAATGCCATGCCATGCTGAAACGTAACCTAAGATTACCGACGGTGTCCCACACGGCGAGGCACCTATATTGGTCATATTTCAGCTAGGTTGGGGGAGAATGTAAATGGATCGGACAAGGTTGCTCACTTGATTGGGACAGATTTGTCGAATATCTCTTCGTTCTGCTTGTTTGTTGGTGTTTCATACTGCTTCCAGAGTTTACGGAGCTCATTCTCACTTGCAACCAAGCCTAGGCGATACTAGAACATGATGCCGTTATGGCTTTAGACGATGTTGTGTGAGTCCACATGATACATACAATGAGACTGGCAACCTTGCGTGCGACATAAGCCCCTCTTGAGTACCCAAACAACCTACAAGCACACTCTAAGTCGAACGTATACACGTGAGGAATTGATAACATACCAAATGCGATCGCCAGGCTTGTAGTGCTTTGCAATATACATGTAGGTATCTACTACCATCTCGACTTTATTCGCCGGGTAAGGTGCCAGAACTAACTTCATCTGATAAGTTGTGTGCTCACCAGCAGCGGCACCAAATAGTTGAGTTAACAAGTTGGATATATGCCTGGTACCAGATCCTATACCCGGGATGTATAGCATCTCGGGCTTGCAGGCAAGGTCTTTGAAATCTTTCTCGTCGCTTTGTGACAGGAAGTAATCTGAAGTATTGATAAAACGTGCACGGTTAGTAAACGATACCATCATGGACTTGAGAGCTGGAGATAGCACATGCGATCGAATCTCGGGCCTTCATGCAGCGCGACAGCATGGGAAGAGCAGCGCTTACAGAGGTTCCAAACGTTGGTCGGGTACCCTATTACATAAAATTGGTTAGTGTTCGGGTTGACTATCAAGGTGTAAATGATGTTTACTAACCTTGGTCAATGCGACCGTCCTTGCCAGTCCCATCGCAGAACACCATGATGTCCTTGGGTTGTGCTATACCTGTAGTCGGTGCGGTCGTTGGATCCATGATAGGGATTCACTGAAAGAAGGGAGGGAGGGGTGCGAGTCAATAGTCAGGTGATGGCTTTGGGGGCTCTGGGAGACCGTGACGGGTAGCCGGCGGAGTACCACGGTCAGTACTGAGTCGGAGTTAGGCCCGGCGCTTGAGTCCAGCTTCCTAGCGTAAGCGCTTTCTCGGCGCCTCCACTCGTCTCGTTCCGAGCCACGACCGTCACTCGCCTCCTTCCCATCGACGCGCCTCTTTTTGCGTCCCACCCTCCATCCCCAGTCTTCCCGCCTGCGGCTGACTGCGACGATCCCCATCCCAACCCAGCGAGTCGTACTCGTGGCTTGGGATGCCGGTCACGCCCGCGCGCCACTTGGCGCCGCGCGTCCCCCACTCTCACCGGAACGATTGTCGCCGTTTTCTGTTAGGCTCAATTATTGTAGTTACACCTTTATTGATCATAATTCCACCTCACACGTTGGACGATAGCACCGGCCCCCGACCTCAGTGGTATTTTTGCGACGGTTATGCGAATATGAATATGTGAGGTTAGGGGCTGGGCATCACGCGTACGACACCTGTTTGTCCGCAATGCACTGATTGTGCCGGGAGTCTTACTGTTACCTGATACATCAGATCAGCTGACCATCGCAAATGCTGTTTGGACACAGTACATACAGTAAGCGTGCGTGCGATCGAGATATACTGATTGATGGTCGAGGTATGCTTCGGCGTTGAGCGCCGATCTGTGGTTGGGTGTTTTTGTTCTTCATTCGACGATTCAATTCTCCGTTGGTTTTGATGTGCTAGTGTGAGGCGCTCCAAGACCGAGTCACGCTTGTTCATGAAGGGTATCGGGCACGACGTTTAATTTTGCGAGGCGTGTCGGGTCAGGCGTAGTGTACAACGCGATAGGTGGGATTTGGAGGTGCGAATGTATAGAAGGCCGTGTCCGTAGCGTTCATAGGCGAGGCAAGCTTTACTAATTCACTCAGAAATGTGCTACAATCCAGTGCGGGCAATCTATGCTGGCCGAGGCGTTCATTTGTGAGTTGGAGCTCTCGCGGGCGCATGGCTCCGTGGCCCAGATAGTTTCAAACTCGGTCCGACTCGGCAAGGGACTTGAACTGGGTCCGAATCCGGTCGGCGCTAACACCCCGCTTGACAATGATATCCAAACCTAACCCAGGAATTGCTGAACTGGTAGGAGGTTTATAGCAGATTTATGCACATTCTACTAACGGTAAGCACGTAGACAGACCAGTGGAAAGCCTTCTGGCGGGCGTGTGAAGGCTGATGATTCAAGTGCGCATATGCGGGCTGAAATCCTGCTGTGCGACCTTACTCATCGAGCTTACACACGCCCGTTGTCTCTCAGATAAATAATACTTCATATTTTGAGCACAACAACCGCACGGGGCGAGTGATCGAACATCTTAAATACTCGTGAGAACAACAGGCCTCTCGCTCCTACTGAAGTAGGGATACTCTTAGTGTCTTTTTAGAACTAGATATCGTTGTCCTCACCTGCTAATTTATATTCCTTGGAGCAGCTTGGCGTAACTAAACTGCCTCGCCCAGGCTTGCTGGTTCAACAGTGGATTGTCCTTCTTAAAGGGTGATGTCCCTTCCGTTGGTTTTTGAAGTGCTGTGCTAGGTACGTTGAATACAACTTGCTCGTGCGACGGCATTTGCATTTCTGGCTGGGATCCCGTGGGGAAACCCAGGTGGGTGTGGACAATGCCTTGAATGACGATGCTACCAGGGGGTATTGAGCGCTCGTGATGCACGTCAAATAGGCGCTTGTAAAGGGGAGACGTGTGATATGCGTCTTGCGGAGTCAATTTTGGAACGTCTAGCGGTGGGACCTCGATTTTGTTCAATTCAATAGGGAGAAGCCCTAAATCTTGCATCCGGCTCTGGTTTTGTAACGGAGGGCTGTGTTATTTTCATGTCAGTGATTTTAGTCTTTAGCGCGCACCAACATCCAAAGCCAAGGTATGCTTGCTAGCGCAGTCCTCGGTGATCCAGGTTTTCCGAGAGTTTTGGGAGGAATAACATCGGATTGACTTCCTGGGAACCAAACCTTTCAAATAAAGAGCACAATATTAGCTATTTGTACGAAAGCTTCGTTGAGACGCACCTCTTCTATGTGGGTCTTTCCGTTTGGCTGAAATAAGAAAGGCTTTAGATGTCCCTGGTTCTCGTGTAGTGCAAGAGCATGAAACACATATTCCACAGTTGGCGGTGTTCTAGACAGAATTAACAGCTACCCACCTACTGAGCCCACACTAAATCATCACGTACTTGGTACTGAACTCAAACAATGGATTTGAATCATCTGTTTGGCCAAAGGTGTCAATGCCCTTCTGTTTGACTGTTTGTGAACGGCTGAAATCCCTTGGATCTTACATGTAGTATCCCAAACTGCTAAGCACCTGAAGGGGCTTGATGAGGTAGTTTACTAAGCGGCGGGCATTTCAGGACTCACCTAATTGGGAATTTCCTAGCAAATATCCCCTTATTGCTAGGGCGGCTGTCGTCGGAGGTAGCTTGAAACTTTTAAATACATACATGATAAGTAATATACCTCAAGAGTTAGTCTTGGCGCCCCACCAGAGTATCTACTATGTGACGAGCTTGGAGAGCCCCTGTCGAGAAGCCAAAGATACTTATAACATGGATGGTTGAGTACAATTACTGGGTAGATTAAAACATTCTTACAATATATTATCTTCTGCTCCGTAAGAGAGTAATGCGTCTCGGAGCTCCTGGGTATCAGCTTTGCCTTTGGATCCGATTTCGAATCTATAAACTCCGAGATACACATACGTCATCCGATCGAACTCGAGTCCAGTTTTAGCCAGCATATATTGGACAGTTTCGTACTCCGTTGCTTCTCCATGAACTGCACTAGTTATTGGGATTTCATACATCAAAATATACATAGTTTCTCACCTTCGCCATCGAAGAAAATGGCTATATTTCTGCCACTTCGCCTAGGGGTAAGTAGGACCTTCGGAGTAGGCGTCTTGTACTGAAATCCACCACAGGCGGGTTGCAGGGTAGTAGTACCACCTGCAGCAATGGAGTCCTGTGACGAGGTGCTGGAGTTGGGACGGGGGAGAAGCGACAGACGCGGAAAGGATGACCCCGAAGTAATTCGACGTTGGTCTGAACGCTGCACCGCCAATGCAGTTTGGGCCTAAAAGAAATGATGATTTGTATTTACTTGTCCAAGTGAGTGGAAGCTCGAGCTCACCAAGATATCCGCTTGCTTGATGCGCTCTAGGCTACTGTAAGTTACTAAATTCTCTTTTATATCCCAATCAATGTGAAGAAGTTTATCTAGGTCCTCAAGAAACGACCTCGAGCACCTGTGTGCGGATTGAAGGAGGTAGAGAGCTGATTCATGGATATTGGAGTTGGGACCGAGGTGACCGCTTTCTATCCGAGTTCGACGTTTTTCGGTCAGACGACTCAGCGCAGACAACCTAGCATGAGAATCGTGTGGTTTATATGCGTCGAGCCGATGAGTTCGAATCTCTTCGTTCTTGAAGGAAGGCATGCCTGCGATCTGCTTCATTTCGTGCTGTGGGCATATATCCGGTTAAGCGTATTATTTGACGAAGCGATCGGCGCTGCCTTTTACTTAGCGTAGGGGCAACTAGACCTACCATAATCCAGAATAAGCTCGCATCTGGCAGATCAGTTGCATCCCCTCCGCCTCCGCCTACGTCCGAGTGGGAACCAGGGAACCAAATCTGTTAGAGTTTCATATAAGTTATTATGATTCTATCAGCTAGAACGGGACTTGCCTCCTTTAACCTAGTCGTATGATTGGGCTCGAACAGCGTGACCTCGAAGAGTTTTCGGTTCTCGTGCACTGCGACAGCATGAAGCGCATGTTCGACGTTTCGAGGAAGCCTAAATAAGTAATTTGAGTCACTAAGCCACTCGCAGTGAGTCTCTGAGATTATACGCACTCTGTATCTGGGATACCCATGACATTTTGGCGGAATTGAGTGGGGCCGGGGCTGACTACAGTGTCGACCCTGACCACAGCACCTAAATCAGGGACATGTGTATGAGCGAATGCCAGAGCGCGCTGAGAGATAATAAAAAAAACCTACCGACGGTATCCCACACTGCGAGACATCTGTTACGATTCGTTCGGGTTAGAATAGAGGAATAAGCAACGGCATTTGTGAAAGTCGCTCACTTGATCGGTACTGCATTGTTGAAGGTCCCTTCGTCTTGCGGATTTCCTAATTTTCCATCCAGCTTCCAGAGTTCACGGAGTTTCTCCTCGGTCGCACCCAATCCTAGACGATACTATAATGTCGTGGTATCTTTTGAGCTGACTTATTTTGTCTAGCTCGATTTCGTACGTACAACGAGACCTGCAACCTTGCGTGCAACATATGCGCCTCTCGAGTATCCGAAGAGCCTGAAAATATAAATTCAGTTGAAAGGACAGATGTGGAAATTAGATAAGATACCAAATCCGGTCACCAATCTCATAGTGGTCCGCGATATAGAAGTAGGCTTCTACGATCATTTTGACTTGATTCGTCGTTTAGAGAGTTAGAATTAATTTAATCGAAGATATGATGTGCTCACTAGCAGTATTCCCAAGGAGTTGTGTCGTCACGTTGGGTATATCCTTTGCGCCAGAGCCTACACCTGGTATGTATAACATCTTAGGTTTCTGCACAGAAACCTTAGATGTGGGAGGTTTGAAGTCCTCTTCACTGCTTTGTGACAGGAAATAATCTAAATTACCACCCGGCGTACATAGTCAGTAAGCAAGGCCAACACGGATTTCAATCCAACCGGAAATTCAAACACAATCTTCCATTCCACTGCAAATTTCCATTAGAATATGCCTGAGAATAGTTGCGGGTTGTTTTGCGCTTGAAACAAGCACTGTCGCTACTATTTTGCATCGCATTTAGTAGGGAACAGAAAGCCCTAATTTAGGTATGCAACCTAACCTCAAGCCTTCCTATAGAAAGGCAGCAGGAGAAGGGCAACGACTTACAAAAGTTCCAAATATTCGTCGTATATCCTGGTCAAACGAAATTTGTTGGTGCTTGCGTATATCGGAGTTTTGGTGGCGCTAACTGACCTGAATCAACGCGACCGTCTTTTCCGGTCCCGTCGCAGAACACCATGATGTCCTTGACATTGGCTGAATTTGCAGTCACTACGGTCTCTGAGCTCATGGCAAAAAAAAAATACTGTTGGTAAGGTGGGGACGGAGGGGGTAGGTAGAGAGCGGACCAGTATCGATGCATTTAACAATATGGGGCATCTACGCCAGCCACGCTGATGGACGAGATTTACGAGTTGGAGAACATGCACTTAGCGCATGTTACTAGCAACACGTTTATCGCGATGAAAATAGCACCGCTACTCGGTACATTGGACTAGCCGACCATACTAAGCGTCATTTATATTAAGGATCTATTTCGAAAAATTTAGCCTTGCGTGCAACGCATCACCCTTGAACGTTGTTCCATCGTGTAAGGAAATTTACGGCCTCGCCTCTACTGTTTATTTACTCTCACGCTTGTGCTTCCTGGCATAGATCGGAGTTCAGAACTGTTCTACCTTCTTGCCGGGAGATACTGTCCGGGTTTGTTTGCCCAAGGCGAGCATGGGCCCTAGAGGTGCCAGATTTGTGCGCTTTGGCGATGACGACGACAGAAGCCCAGGCTAACAAGCTATATGGCAATCTCTCCTATAATCACACTAAGGGTTGAGAATCCGACTCTCCCTCCCTCAATTTGTCCAGGGGTTACCCACACATATAGAGCACAAACGTTGATGGAACAGTAACAGCAAAAGGTGTTCTTCAAAAGGCATACCGCGATATTGTGCTAGTCTTCACATGCTAGTCGATCGTTAACGTGCTTTACGCGTATGCATTTATTTTATTCACCGGATTGGTGCTTAGCTTGGCTATATATAGGTTCCTCGATTGCGACCCCCCGGTCATAGTGGCCGAGGTAGCACATAGGAGATACGCCGCAAGTGATTGTGCAGCCAGGGACTTTTGAACTCTCAGTGCACCAAACCTCCTTGCTAGCGCCACCTTGAACAATCCTAGCGGTAGATCCGAGGCACGCACATCCCCCTCCATACAATTGTACTCAGGTCCCCGGAGGTTAATCCGCCTTCAGCTGTGTCCGAGTTATGAGGACTTCTGATAACTAGGCAGTTCCTTGATCGTTCTGCGGATCGTGCTTAGTTTAGATCCTTGCAGATTTTCGCGTGAGGCCTGAGTTTCCTTCTAGACTGCTAAATAAGTTGAAGATAATTTGGTATGCGCGAACCGCCTAAGGGAACATCTGAGTCGCCTTCATTCCTCCCCTACACAGATATTTATTCGCATTTGAACTCCTGTAGGTCTCGCGGCAAACAATAACGACTGGTCGGTCGCATTTTTGGGTGTGCAGCGGCTAACATGTGAGAGCGCCCACCAATGGGTCGTACTCAGCTGTTGGTGGCGTCAAGCATTAAATTGAAGAAACGAATGTACCACTCGTTGATGTAGGTTATCCCGGGATAGGGTTCTGGCGGGTTGTATGCTGGAGTAACTCCTAGCTATATGCGTGTTTTCTAGATATGGACAATACTAAATTTCTCTTCGCGACCAGCCTAGTTGGTTATACCATATATCGTAGATAATGCTGTCGCCCGGGCCCTTTGCATTATTAGAATTCCATCGTGATATTCGGAGTTTACTGGACAATGTGATAGAGTCGGCATTGCGGCACTGATAGTAGCTTGGAGGCTGCAATTAGTCCGAGACGAGAGAAGGTTCGTAAAATATTGAATAGAGGAGAACCTGTGCCGCCTTACTAGCCCTATCGCCGATCAACCGATCAACCGATCAACCGATCAACCGATCAGCGCCCAATACGTCATTAGGCACGCCACTAAGTGGCGGAGGAGCTCCGATATAGCATTGTCATCCAACACCATTTGGCATGGGCAACGTCACTATTTGTGGCGGGATCTTTTCAGGCTCAAAATTAGAGAGGCGCAACGGGAAGGCAAGTCTTAGCAAATCGGTGCGGGCTACGATGCGCAGAAACGTGCGTCTGGCACACCCTAACCATACACCGTCGAGTTCCCTATCGACGGAGCGTGCTGCGGGGTGGTAGTGGTGTTGGTTTCCTTCTTGCCCCTGACTGTGGGTTGGGGACAAGAGGCGTCCCAAGGTGCGTTTCGTGTGGGCTCGGGTTCCGTTGGTTATAGGGCGCTAATGATTTACGCAGGGGATCTCGATCGAAACTGAAGTGCGTGCCATTCGACGATATAACCTTGGTTGAGCGCCGATCCGTAGTTGGGCATTTTCGCGATTTGCTAGACGACCTACTATGTTATCTCGTTTTCCCTAATGCGCTGGAGTTATATTGCGGTGCAGAGTGGATATCTTGTCTGTGGTTCAAGGCTAGTCTCGGACTGGATCGACCTCGTCGCACCACTTTCAGATACAGCTCGAGCGTGAAAGACGCGCAACGCGATAGAAGGGACTTGGCACTGGGAATGTCTGAATGATCATATTTTCCGTGTATGCGACCGCAAGGCAAGCTTTGTCAATTCACCCAACAGCGTGTTCGAATATGGCGTGGACCAAGGCACTCATCTGCAAATGAGTTAACTACCGCGGTCGCACGACTCGGGGGCTGGGACAACCTCAGGCTCGGTCCAATTTAGTAGGCGGCCTGAATCCGAATTTAAACTTAGCCAGCGATGATTCGCCGCCTAAGGACGATATCGGCCGCTCGCCTAGGAGTATACGAGTGAGTGGGAGGCGTACCTTAAGTCTAAGTACAAACGCCCTAGTTATCTATTCCTTCAACGTCAAACGCGTAGGCCGGGAAGTGAAATGGATTTATATGCTTTAAATGGTGTCTGGTAAGTGCACAATGATCGTTCCTAAGAATAAAGCGCTTGTATGCGGGTTGTAATCACGCTGGTGCAACGCTGTTGCTCATTGTTGATCCTTAGGCCGTGAGCCATTCGTCATATCCATATAAATGAATTTTGTATGTCGTTCCAGGAGCAATCGCATATGAGGCGAGCGGTCAAACACCGCAGATATTCTCATGAACAGCAGCTCCTTCCGGCTACGATAAATGTTACTCTCTGTCTCTCCGGAACTAGGTATGAACGCACTCACCTGCTGGCTTATATTCCTCGGAGCAACTTGGAATAACTAAACTGTCTCGCCCGGGTTTGCTGGTTCAACAACGGATCATCCTTCTAAAAGGGTGAGGTTTGCTCCGTTGGCTTCTGAAGTGCCGTACTGGGTACGTCGAACACAACCTGCTCGTGGGATGGCATTTGCATGTCTGGCTGAGATGCCGTAGCCAACCCCAGGTGAGTGTGGACGATGCCTTGGACAAGGATATTGCCCGGGTTGCGCGGCCGGTTCTGGTGCTTGTCGAACATGCGCTTGTAGAGGGGAGAGATGTTTGAAGTCTGCGCCATCGCTTTGTGGCAGAAAATAGTCTGGATTATCCGTCGATGCGTGTGGTCACTAAGCGGGGCTTATATAACAAGGACACATGGGCTGAACTTATAGATGTTCCAAAGGTTCGTTGGGTACCCTGTTTGGTAGGTTAAATTAATTATCTGAAAAGTTATCCGGGCACTAGTAAGTGGGCCAACCTTGATCAACGCGACCGTCTTTCCCAGTTCCATCGCAGAACACCATGATGTCCTTGACGTGGACTGGTTGACCTGTGGCGGGAGCGATGTTTCCGGTCATCATATAGATTTCACTGCTGATTGGGCAGTATTAGGGGAGGTAAGTTGGTACGGAGAACCTTGAGAGGATCGATTTGTTTGCGACGACTGAGCTACTCAGTGTGATTGGGGTTAGACCTCGCGCTTGACGGTCGTTATTCAATAAGAAAGTGTTTGCGTGGGCGCCTTCACGATCATGCACGGCCACGAGCACCTAATAGCTGTGCTCTCTATAAAAGCAAAGAACCATAGCGGGCAGCAGTCTGCCCTGGCCTACCTCTCGTCCCGGCAGTTAGCACAATTACGCATACTTCGTATTAATTTTGCCCCACCTTCGCTGATACTTGTGTTAGAATCTTTTGGGTCGGAGGATTAGAGGGTACAACGCATCCTAGGCCGACTTACGTGCATGCCAGTCAGCCTAACGAGGCGACCGCATATATGCGGACCAAAAGCGCGTTGTTGCAGTGGTGTCACTTATGATCGACGCCTGGGCCCATGGATGCTCATCGTCTCTTAAATTAAAATACTACACGTGTTTGTGGTGGCAACCGCACAAAACACAAATGGTACAACGCCGCAAATAGCTATACTGACAATAGTTTTCTCCCTACTTCGACGCATGTTACTCTCTTCATCTCTCTGAACCAAGATAGGAGCAGATCTATACTCCTCGGAGCAGCTTGGAATAACTGAACTGCCTCGCCCAAGCTTGCTGGTTCAGCAACGGGTCGTTCTTCTTGAAAGGTGAAGATCGCTCCGTTGGTTTCTGAAGTGCTGTGCTCGGTACTTCAAATACAGTTTGCTCGTGTGACGGCATTTGCATATCTTGCTGGGATGCCGTAGACAACCCAAAGTGAGTATGGACGATGCCTTGAACGAGGGTATTACCCGGGTTGAGCGGACGATTCTGACACTTGTCGAACATGCGCTTGAAGAGGGGAGACGAGTGGTACGCGTCTTGCGGAGCCAATTTCGGAACGTCTAGAGGCGAGACTTCGATATCGTCCAAGTTGACAGGAAGAATATCTAAATCTCGCATCCTCCCCTAGTTTAGTAACAGATTGGATTGTGTCATTTTCATGCCGACTCTTTGGGCACGAATACGCACCAGCACCCAGAGCCAAGGTAGCTCGGCTAGTGCCGCCCTTGGAAATCCAGGCTTCCCGAAAGTGTTGGGAGGTATGAGGTCCTCTTGGTTTCCTGGAAACCAAACCTTGCAAGCGAAAGACACGCTCATGAGGTACTTGTATAAAGACTTCGGTGGAGACTTACCTGTTCTATATGGGTGGCTCCGTTAGGCTCAATTAAAGAGGGCCGATTAGCCGCTAGGTTGTCGTGCATCGCAAGGGAGTGAAATGCGTATTCCACATTTGGCGGAATTCTAAAGGAAATCAATAGGAACCCACTGCTGAAACTAGGTAAGGTGACCACGTACTTGGCCTCAATACCACAATGGTTCCGGTAACCTGGCGATGGAGCTGTTTGAATCAATAATACTTCATTAGGTGGTTCATAGATAACTAAAATACAAGTAATCTTACCTCTGATGTCCCAAAGTGCTAAGCATCTGACGAGTTTTAGACGACTAGTTCGTCAAAAGCCGAGACGGAGAGACTCACTTGATGGTAACCTCCCTGGTAGCTATCCCGTTATCGGAGGTCGCTTGCCGATGCTTTCATATACGTAGGCATAATTTAATACAACCTTTGGGTAGACTTAAACACCATACCATTCTATTTAAGATATAGCAAGCTTGAAAGGCACCTAGCCCAAATCCAAATATACTTCACAATACGGATGATTAGGCAGAATTGCTTGGTATATCCAAGAAAGATTCTTACTATATATTATCACTTGCCTCGCATGCGAGGATCGCATCTTGAATCTTGTCGGATTCTGGTTCAATATCTCCTCCCCAAGACCCAGCCCAGAGCTTTATCTCGTGGAATATGTGCCCAAAACGAGCAAACATATATTCGACAGGATCGAACGTCATTACTTCATCATTTAAACTAGTTATTGCTACCTCAGACATCGATATATCAGAAAGTTTCTTACCAACGTGAAGTAGAACAAAGCCTATGTTTCTACCACTTTGGGTGGGAATGCGTGGTGCACTTGGAAGAAGCCGCATGTCTTGATCCTTGTTGAATTTGATATGCTTCATCTGTGGTGCTAGGAGCCTTACGGACAGCGACGGTAAGTCTGCGCCATGGCGAGTGAGGTGTGTGGGGGGAGGTCGCGGTGGGTCACTGTTCGTAGGAAGGATCGGATCCTGCGACGAGGCACCGTTGTTGGAGCGGAGGGAAAGCAGCGGACGCGGGGAGCCTGAGCCTGATGTAATTCGACGCGGGTCTGAAGCTGCAAGTGAACGCTGTGCCCTCAGCGCAGTTTGAGCCTGACGAAAAGCGGGAGTCTGTGACAACTTATCCAAGTGACTAGAAGCTCGAGCTTACCAGTATATGTGCTTGTTTGACGCGCTCTAGTCCACTACAAGTCACTAGGTTCTCTTTTATATCCCAATTGATGCGAAGCAGGTCATCTAAACCCACTAGAAACAAATTAGAATGTTTTTGTGCAGCTTGATGCAAGTAGAGCATCGATTCGTGGATCTTGGAGGTGGGACCAAGCTGGCCGCTTTCGATGCGAGTTTGACGTTCCTCCATAAAACGAATGAACGCAGGCGTTTCGGCGTAAGCATCGCGGGGCTTATATGCGTCTAGTCTGTGAGTTCGAAGGTCCTCGTTCTTGAAGGAGGGCATGCCCGCAATCTTCTTCATCTCGTCCTATAGGTAGATATCATAGTAAGGTATTGCTTGATGAAGCGGTCTGCGCCGTTCTTTGCTCAGTATAAGGGAGATAGGACCTACCATAATCCAAAACAAGCTCGCATCGGGCAAGTCAGTTGCGTCTGGCCCCCCTCCACCTACGTCCGAGTGAGAGCCAGGAAACCAGATCTACTCGGGTCTCATGTAAGTCACTGTCACTTGTTGGTTGATGTGGTCTCGCCTCCTTCAGCCTAGTGGTATGATTGGGTTCAAACAGCGTAACCTCGAAGATTTTTCGGTTCTCGTGTACAGCGACGGCATGAAGCGCATACTCAATGTTTCGAGGAAGCCTAAGTAAGGATCCCGAGTCAGAGAAGCACTCGTTGAGGATACGTGATGAGTCATTGGGGTGAATCGCACTCTATATCTGGGATACCCATGGCATTCTGGCGTAATTCGAGGGCGCGGGGATTTAGCACAGAACCTAGGTAAATTATCCGTATGTGAGCGAACGTCACGCTAAGCTGAAACATAAAACGAAGCTACCGACGGTGTCCCACACCGCTAGACATCTTTTTTACCATAAGTTCCGGTCAGGTTTGAGGGGTAAATATCAAGATTTATGAGAGTCGCTCACTTGATAGGCACAGATTCGTCGAAGGTTTCTTCACCTTGCTGATTTGCCGAAGTTTGGTCTCGTTTCCAGAGTTCGTGGAGTTCATTCTCGTTCGCATTCAGGCCTCGACGGTACTAGAGTATAGCGGTATCTTCATGTTAGTTTGTCTCCTGCAGCTCTGTGTCGTACGTACGATGAGGCCCGCAATCTTGCGTGCAACATAAGCTCCTCTTGAATATCCAAACAACCTAGGAACATACGATCAGTCAACAGTACACGCGTAGAGAATGAACAAAATACCAAATCCGGTCGCCCATCTTGTAATGCTTCGCGATATACAAGTAGGCTTCTACAATCATTTTGACTGCACTCGTCGGATAAGAAGTTGAAATAAACTCCATCGAATATATGATTTACTCACTAGCAGCCTCCCCAAACATTTGTATCGTCAAGTTGACTACATGCCTTGGGCCAGAGCCGATTCCTGGAATGTATAACATCTCGGGCTTCTGTGCGAGATCCTTGAAGTCCTCTTCGTTGCTTTGAGACAGAAAATAATCTATGTTGCGAGGCATATAGTCAGTCAGCAAAGTCAAGGCGAAATTAGATCGATAGGAAAATCAACGACAATGCTCTAGATGTCGGTGTGTTTCCATCATAATAAACAGTCGCTGGGTGTTGTGTGAGTGAACAACCTCTATTTGTGTCATTCCTGGCGTATGTTATCTGGTCCAGCGTGGAATCAAGCGTAGTAATTCGAATATGGGATCGAACCTGAAGTGCTCGTACAGCGAGACAGCATAGGAAGGGTAAGAACTCACAGAGGTTCCAAATGTTGGTCGGATACCCTACGTAATGAGGTTTGTTGGTGCTCAGATCAACTATTGGAGTATCAGATATGTTAACTGACCTTGATCAATACGACCATTTTTTCCGGTCCCGTCGCAGAACACCATGATATCCTTGACGTGAGCTGCTAGACCTGTGGCGGGAGTAGTGTTTTGGGCCATGATATAAGTTTCACCGTATTGGGAAGGCGAGCTCGTGCAGAGAGACTCAGGGGAGCTAATGTGTTCGCGACGACCGAGCCACCCAGTGTGGATAGGGCCAGGCAGCACGCCTGACGATTGTGGTTCGCTGGGAAGTGTTTGTACGGGCGCCTTCACAACCAGGCACAGCCACGAGCCCTCACCTAAGCGCCGTGTCAGCTTATCTAAGTGTCGTACGTGAAGAGCACTTGTACGACCACGCTGCCCCCTTCCCCCACAGACCATCCTCCTAATGCTAAAACTAAACACACCCACAACCGGATGGGCTGACCCTTCCTTGTAAGTCTCTTCGCACCCTAGCCAAAGCCTTGAATATAACAGAGAAAATACGCCCATAGAATACCGGTGTATGGAATTCTAGCCGTCTCGGTCTACCTAGTAGGTCGGTACGTCGACCAAACATACATCCGCCCGCCCTCGAAGACTGGATTCGGAAAGGGTGCACCAGGATTTATGACGAATGTCCGAAAAGTCGCTATTACGCCTGAGTTGGCGGAACGCATGAGGCGTGGCGAGGAGGTGCGTTTTATTTGTTCCCCGTCAGGCTAGTGGTATTCTAACGATGTTGCGTGCTGGTGGGCGTGTAGGTCACCCCGGAAGAGATCGCAGCTGCTCAGGAGGAGGCAGCTAGGAACCCAACTGTGACGCTTCGTCGGAGGGACATCGTAGAGCGGGATGACAGGGCGACGAGCGACAGTGATGATCGCGAGCCTGATACCAGAGGCGGCAAGAAGGCACGTAAAACGGCAGATGCATCGGAGAACGAATGGATACCGGAGGGACATACGAGGCCTGCGGCGAGACGGCCGCAGAGGAGGAAAAAGTAGGTCAGCTTGTACGCGATGGTGTATATTGGCGTTCAGTATTCTTGTGTGTTCTCCGGAGAGCACTGAATGGAATGTATAACTATGTTACATGGAAGTGAACCGGCCGTAAACCCAATAACGAAAACGAAAAATAAGGTCCCAGACGTATATGCAAGAAATCTATACTCCAACGCCCTCCGTTGCCTGATATTGCGGCGGCGCCCCTCGGACCCTCTCCAGCCTCCGTGCAACAAGCGCAGCCAAATGTTCCAGCTCGGGCGCCGACAACTGCTCGGCACGCTGCTCTAAGCTCTGGGACTCAGCCGGCTGCCGTGGCGGCTGCGGCGCCTCAGTTGGTGTACGTGTCTCGTTGTCTGCGGCTGCCGGAGCCTCGTCGGGTAACGCGGGCACGTCGCTGAGTCGGTGTTTCGCTGTACTCGGCCAGGCTGTAGCAGATGCATTGTGTAATCTGAGCTGGCTCCCTGGTGCCGACTGTGTAGGCGTCTGGGGAGCTGTATCGGTTGGGTTTGTACCGGTTAGAGGTGTATGTGCCGAATTCGCAGCCCGCGCGTCAACCCTGGTTCCCCCAAACTCCAGCATATTCATCTCGGCTCTTCTAGCTTCCCGCATATCCTCCCGGCCGTGCCCATCCGAGTCCCCACTGAGTAGATCAAATCCAGACGTCGAAGAGAGGGGAATATGTGATTCAGGATGGAGAGGGGTTTGTTTTCGTCGGTGCCGAAGGCAACAAATAGTGACAAGTATGCCGAGAAGAAGCCCGCCAAGAGATCCCAGAACGGGACCGAGTATCCGGGGAAGACTGAAATACTTTAAGATAAAATTCACATGGAGTGGAGGGATAGCCTTACTCGGAGCGGGTGGACGCGGCTTGTGTGGCGGCTTGCGTCGTAGTTGTTGTTGTGGTCACTGGGACAGCACTACGAGACAAGCTTTGGGTCTTTGGGGTCGAAGTACTCATCGAGGATGATACAGCAACAGGTGTTGCTGTTGCTGTTGCTGTTGCAGATACTGAAATTGCACTTATGACACTCTGCAGGGCGGGACAGGTTATGCACCGCAATGAATGAAATCGCTCGGTTCAACTTGCCTGTTGAAAGTCCCACAATATCGTGCTCATCGTGGATTGTGACTATTGGGATGGAAACTCAGCTTGATCTCCGAACAAAAAAGGCTGGGCAATACGTACCTGGGATAACCCAACAGGATCTACGTTGGCCGAGTTCAAGCACGACGAGTTTGTAGAGGGGAGGACAACGAAGCTACCGACTATGGAAGATCATGAGGACGCACGAGCGAGCAAACGAAAGTATGACAGCACGCACCCGACGTGGATATCCAGCCGGTGCTATCCTTCAGAGCCATCTTGAGCGTCGAACCTTATTCAGCACACTTAGCTCTCCAGTCACCATAAAGCGAAAACCAAGCTCACTCACCAACCGGAGCCATGCAAGGCACCAGATAATTGTACCCCGTCAAGTTGTACCAAGCTCCATACCCATCCGAAGGCCCCGATGTCCCCGGGCCGTCATTCCTCTCGAACCAAATGGTGTATGGGGGTGTTCCATCCGACCAGGTGAGTTCTATAGGCATGCATTGGTACGTATACGTGGGGACGTTGATGTGAGGTATCGACCAAGAGAGGGCAGAAGGAACGAAAGTGAGCAACAAGTAGAGTGCGAGTCGGGCTGAAGACATGTCTCTCGATGCGATCAAGTCGGAAACCCCAAGTAGATAAGAGACTCTAAGGCATAAGTAACTTTCTTGCGTCCCCACCGGACGAAGAAAATGGAGTAAAGGAATGTTTAGGAATTGACAGCAACGGTCAACTCAACCGGTCCTCAGGGTCCGACAATCCACGATAAGATAAATCAATTATCCGGTCTCCGGATGTACAAACAAACAAGTATCTATTCAATAATGCTCCCAACGCCTCCAGCTCCGACTCTCGCCTCTCGCCCGATTCTATCAGAGATACGCCATGGTGCGTCTCCTCGAACAAATCGGGCTCGCGTGGCGCCGAAAACCAACCGTTCGGCGTGGAAGGTAACGTACAAAAGGCAAATGTGGAAGAGGGAGACCAAGGCAGGTGTGTCGAGTGGGTGGGGGTGAGGTAGGCTAGGTTGAGGGAAAGGAGATAGTCGAGTTCGAATAGACCGAAGTGTGCGAGTGGCAAAGTTCGACGGACGATCATGCGTGGACGAGGCATCCCAGAGCTCAACAAAAAGCTCCTCATCCGAAACCACAAACCACTTCTCAGCCTTCGACCCAACCTCCAACGCCTCCCTCGCAGACAAAGCAGCCAAAATCCCAGTCCAAGTCCTCGGAGACCTATAGCACACCACCAGCTCCCTCTTCCCTTCCCTATCTCCCACCACCCGAATCGGCACACTCGGATCCAAGCACGCCGTCTTGAGACGGAGACCCCTCCTTTCAGCTTCTTTACCGAATACAGACTCAAATCGTTCGCGGGCCCATTTCTCGCTGCTTGATTCGACTTGCCATCCTATGGCACCTCCAAGAGTTTCGCTAGGGTCCTCGCTGGGTTGAACGTCGTTCCATACCCCGCCGAGGGCGTGCTCGACCCATTCTCGTCCGAGTCCGGCGGTAGGTTCAGGTCGGGCAAAGACTGCGAGACCGCGTTTATAGTGCAGGAGGGCAGCGTGGTATACGATTCGGGTGGCAGTGAGGAGGAGTGCTGCGCCTAGAGGGAGAGAAGACCAGGAGGCTGGTTTGGGAGTAGGTGCTGATGGAGTTGAGGTAACCGAAGGGGCTGGGGAAGAGGTAGAAGTAAAGGGAGGAAGAACAAGTGCCCCGAGGAGTGTACGCGCCGAAAGCGGTTCAGAGAGGACAGGTCGGAGGAGAGCCGTAAGCTTCAGCTGAGACTCAGGAGGCGCCGTAAGGAGATGTAAATTAATTATTGGCCGGGGAGGGGTACTCGATACTTCTTTAGCCGAGGGAGAATGGGAAGGGAGAGCCACAGCACAGACGTAATGCCCTGATCGGTCGTTGAACGGCGAGACGTGAAATTGGCGAGGGAAGGTCCATTGGTGTTGGTACCTACCAGACATCCTCGAAATTAATTAAGTTCTCGAGTTGTATACAAGGGAGACTCACCCTTTCATTCGTTTCTCCTCTTCATCTTCCCCTTTCCCAACTTGCAAAACGTACGCATGCCGTTCCCCAAACGTATTATGTACCTGAACCACCACCACTATCAGTCCACACACATATCCGAAATAGAAGAGCACGTACCTCCAAGACGACACCCCAAACGTCCCCCCGCCCCTCTTCATAACAGAAATACACAGTCAACGGGTTTATCCCTTCGAATCCAAGAAAACTTGGCATAGTCATCATCCATACTTCTCCTAATCGCACCCCCGACGGTTGGAGCAAGTCAATTAGTTTAGTTCGAATAGGTCTCCCAACAACAGGGGGCTCGGAATCGGACCCAGGAGAACTCGCCAGGTCGCAGAGATACGGCTCAGACCTCAACCCACATATCCTTCCCCAAATCCCAGGATACCCAAACACCTTTCCTCGCCATCCACAGTTCAACTCTCCCGCCTCCAGCGCAGAGAGGGAAAGCAAGAGCGCAAGCGTAGGATACGTGAACGCATGTTTCGATTCTACAGGAAGAAGTCGAGCGTGTGTTACTTGGTTGGTGAGAACGTAACCCGACGATGGGGCGAGCGAGCGCGGTGGGTTCCGGCGATAGTGCAAGAGGTAGAAGTACGCCGAAGACCCAAGGCAAAGCGTAGCCGCACCCAGATCGAAAAGAGACATTCTAAGCAGTCTATCCGGTCCCGTTTAAAGCATCATCTACACAGTCCAGCTTTCAGTCGTAGTCGTAATCAGAACGATGCAGCGTCCCCGATCGCCAGCGACGGTCGAAATGACGACCAACCCTATCACGTGACATACTGCTAAATCATGGAATTGGAAGAGAAATAAACGAAAGCATATGGATACACGCACTCTGCGCGCTACGCCATGCATACACAACTCGAGTCAACACAGAGATCTCAAACTCGTACAAAACCCACACACAAAAACTCCATGTCCGCAGAAAAATGAACAAGTAAAAAAGGCACATGTATGGGTGGGGTGAGATTTTAGGACGGATGGATGGACGGAGGTGGGGTGGGGTGTTATGAGAGTGCGCGGGGCGTTTGAGGGGCTTCGGTTCCCCCGTCGACGCTCCCCTCTTCGTCATCCTCGTCTTCGTCTAGGTCAGCTCTGACGAGCTCGAGGTAGCTTTCGGGGACGAGTGCTTGGCCGTTTCCATCTGGTTTGAGAACGACGACCCATCCAACGCCACCCCCTCGACCGAGCACGCGGACCTGCTGGTCCTCCTCGAGCGCCATCTCTGCTGTCCCCTCTGGCTCGAATTGGTACAGTGCACGATACATCCCAGGTATGAACGGTTGCTCCGAATCGTCATCTCCATTCTCCGATTCCGGCGACTCTGAGCCATAAGGGTCTGGGTCGTCTGGATCTTGAGATGAATTCGCTTCCTGGTAGTCCGACTCGGGCTCATCATCGTCTCCGCCCACCTCGCCATTCCGTTTTCGTCCAAAGACGCGTCCCAACCAGCCAGCTTTTCCCGATCCCGTCGAACTCGCGACGCTCGCGCGTTTCGCAAAGGGACCAGCTCCGACGTGGCGCTCATCGTTCGGTGGGAAAGCAAAGTCCCGGATCTTGACGAGCAGAGATCGGCGAGGCGCAGCAGGTGGAGTAGATACTATCGAGAGTGTGGAGAGGCGTTTGCGCGAGCCGTTGTGGAGGAGGGACGAGTGCCGGCTTAGGGCGGGCGAGGCGGGCGCCGGACGGGAGCTTGATAATGAGGACTGGGCCGAGTCTGCAGAGAAGCGTTTCGGAGAGGTGTTGAGCGGGGCGGGAGAGAGAGATGACAATGTGGGTGTGGATGGGGCTAGCGCGGGCGGTTCGAGGGGTGCTGGAGACGAGGTCGCTGGAGAAGCAGATGGTCGGCCACCCCTGCTGTCTACTGAGCCACGGCGACTGTGACTCGCACTACGAGGTTGTTTAGCAGCTGCCATGCGGACGTTTGTCTGGAGAGACATGAGTACGAGATAAATTAACACGAGTCGGACCAACCTTGTTCGCGAACTCGTGGGGCTCCTGGGCTGGTGGGGGCACAAAAGACGAAGAAGGACTCGGGAAGGGCGAAGGAGGCTGGGG
>JANWGL010001689.1:0-35774 GCA_025200755.1 Ceratobasidium sp. C01
TTTCTGGTGTGGGTTTTAGCGTTTAATGTTTGGGTAGTAAAAAACTGTTTGAAATTGTCAAGGGGGTTGAATCAGTGGCTGTGAGCGCCACCGATTCTTGGGACCCTGGTGAAAATAACAACGGTAAATATGACGCGATAATTAATCCTCTAGTCAACCACGATGTCGCGTCCTACCAAACGAGTCCGAATTTTCACTGCTCTTGATGTTGCTGCGCATGCTACTTCTGGTGACTGCTGGGTGTCGCGTGGAGGAAAGGTGTACGACGTGACGCCGTTCTTGGCTGACCATCCTGGTGGAGACGACCTCATTTTACGTTATGCTGGGAAGGATTTGGGCGACGCGATGGCTGACAAGTCGGAGCATGATCATTCGGAGTCTGCGTATGAGATGTTGGAGGAGTACGTGATTGGGAGGATTGGGACGGACGCGACAATTGTTAGTGATGGTTAGTCTACCTAGCTTTTTTCGCTCTCACGCGTGCTAACGAATTCTCCAGACTGGGTGGCCACAGACGACTTTCACCCAGACGACACCGACACCGCCGCCGACTACGAAAAAGCACAATTCCTAGACCTGCGCAAACCCTTGCTTCGACAAGTCTGGGAATCCAACTTTAGCAAGAACTTTTACCTCCAACAAGTACACCAGCCTCGACACGTCAAAGACTCTGCGCGGTTATTTGGGCCTGATTATTTGGAGTGTTTTACGAGGACGGTGTGGTATGTTATTCCGATCGTGTGGGTGCCGATTGCGAGTGCGTTGTTTGTGAGGGCTGCGATGCAGTTTAGTGCGCCTGGGGAGGTGCCTAGTTTGTTTGCTAGTGCGCAGACTGTCCTTTTCGGGGGTTCGTTTGGTGGGAACTCGACTATGCTGGACGGTGGGAGGGTAGGAGCGGGAGCAGGAGGGTGGAGTGAGGGAATTACGAATGCTGCGCTGGTGAAGACCGCGATATGTTTTTTGGTCGGGAACTTTTTTTGGACGATTATCGAGTATGGGATGCATCGATTCTTGTTCCATATTGATGAGATTTTGCCGGACCATCCTGTGTTCCTTACGTTGCACTTTTTGACGCATGGGGTACATCATTATCTTCCTATGGACCGGTATGTCCCTTTCATTCCCTCTATTACTGGAGCGGTGTTAACGGATTGCTGTTCGGGGATTAGGTTGAGACTCGTTATGCCTCCTCCGCTGTTTGCGGCGCTGTCGTTCCCGTTTACGAGGCTCGCGTATGCGTTGTTCCCGGTTGCGGTCGCGAATGGGATTATATCCGGCGCTTTTGCGTTTTGTAAGTTCGGGTCTGATAGACGTCCGGCGCTCCTACTCACGTGGTGCTCTTAGACGTGCTATATGATTGCATGCATTATGCGCTTCATCATACGAAGCTCCCGGAGTATATGAGGGAGATGAAAAAGTACCATTTGGCGCATCATTATAAGAACTTTGAACTTGGGTTTGGTGTTACAAGTGAGTTGGGGTTCATTTCTTCAGTTATTCCGGTTATTTCGTTTTGCCTGCTGGTTAGGCAGAGGGCGCATCTTACGCCTAACTGGACTCGTCATGCTCTGTCGAGTCAAGTTGTAGCTCCCGCTTATGTCCGGCGAGACGAACGCGCCACACTTTTGCCCTTCCATCGTCTCCTTCTCTTTTACATCCTCTGACCCTCGTGCGCTCTTACTGACTCGACCTTTTGTTTATCTTCTCAAGGCAAAGTATGGGATTACGTCTTTGGGACTATGCTCACCGTGTAAGTGCGGTCACTGCCGAGTCGGAATGAGGAGCTGTCGGACCATTTGGTTGATTGATGAGACTCGACTGATTGATGTTTTGAGAGTTTGATAGAAGGGTGTAGTTCTATAAGTGCGTTTTTTCGTTGGGGTTGGGTTAATTTATTTGTAGATTCTTGAGTATAGTTAATAGTAATCGTCAAGTTTACCATCCTCGATTGCGCCATCCTTTTACATTCTATGCGACCTAGTCCTCAAAAGGCGAGGTAGCGAAACGACTGACGATCTGGGGACCACTTATGCGACACTACTGCGGCGGAAGTCTAAAGCCGGACGGAACACGTCTATCGAACGAGTAGGGAGCGCTCGATTACTGATTCAAATGTTGAGATGAAATTGTTCAGCGTGCGACCTTGGGCAATGGGTCAAGACACGTCTCGACTGTTTGCTGGGTATTCAGCCTGTGAGTTGGATTATTTGATGGATTTATTAGTGTTTATGGTCTCTTATACTCCCCGTTCGTTCTCTATCAAATAGCCTTGAGAAACTGAGGATTAGCCATTATATCAGCCAGGCTTACCGACACTCTTGGGGAAGGCCCGGAAAGACCGCACAATCATTTTGAAACTCCAGTAGAAAGTAACCGCCAATCGCCGATCTCGATATTGTAGATTTACCCACACCAAAAGGTTCGGCGAGGTTCTACCCTTACTTGCACCTGTTTGGCGTTTTAACCTTGCAACTTCTAGGTGCCACAATGACTCGAGCGAGTGCATACATTCTAGGGCAATAGAAGGGTATATAAGGCACGTATCTTGGGCATAATGTTCATTATCACCTGTTCGACTTGTACTTGGTCCTGTGACCACTCGTGCCTGCAGACCGGTGTTTTTGCCTCACCCCCACTTGACACTTGATCAACTCCACCACCACCACCACCGTCCTCAACGATGTACCGAGCTACCTCTGTTCTGCTTCGCGCATCCCGCACACACGCTGTTCCGCGTTCGCGCACGCTGCTGGTCTTCGCGTCTGTGTCCCCCGCTCGCGGTTTCGCGACTCACACCTCGACCCCCTCGATCTTCTCGGTTAAGCCTTCCGCCTCGGAGCTTGCAGCTCGCAAGCTAGGCCCGCACAACGTCCGTCTTGCGCTCGAGGCGCTCCAAGAGGACGGGATAGTCGCCCTTGAAGGCGTCGTTGGAGAGCGAGAGCTTGATGCCGTACGTCCTTTTTATCCTCGTTTGAAAAGGGTAGCCCGAACTCACATAATAATTCGTTACCTTGATACAGTTGAACGCGCGGATGGTGCCGGACGCGTATAAGCTGCGAGACATGAAGGATGGGCCGTACAATTACAATAGAGGTTCGTGCCCTCTCATTTACTAACGCTTTAAATAAGATCCTAAAGAGAATGTATGTGTAGGAAACGTTCAGCAGGACCCACCGCCGGAGCCAGATATGTTTTTCAAGGACATATTCCTGAACCCGTTCGCGCTGCAAGTGAGCAGTGCTGCGCTGGGGAGTAGGCCGAAGATGACGTTTTGTAGTGGGGTGGGTTTCTAGTTCGCTTTTCAGTCTTTTCCTCTTCTGGGTAAATGGACGAACGAGTGTCTGATATGCATATTCGTGGGACACAGAATACGGCGCTGAAGGCGACGGAGCGCCAACCCGTACATACTGATGCTGATTTCGCCCAGCCAAAGGTACGTGAAACTCCCGCCTTTCTTCAAGCTTTATGAACTGGAACGGGGGATTTGAAGGTGCCATTTGCATTGGTTGTTAACTGCGGATTGGTACGTCTATCCGTTTTCTAGTTTCTAGGATATCAATATTAATATTCGCCTTCATAAATAGGTTGAAATGACTCCTACAAATGGATCGACTGGTCAGTTCTTTACCCAAGCAAATTTATCATACCTAAATATATTCCTGGTAGAAATCTGGCTTGGTACACATAATATGGCCAACCTAGACGCTCAAGACGGGCTCCACGGAGACCGGGCTTCGGGCCGCATCAAGGCTCACCTCATGGAGGAACGAGAAAAGATCTCGCCGCCGTTTCAACCCGTTGTCCCTAAAGGTACGCAATGATTTATTCCTGTTGAACGCGCTACTGATCAGGAGTTACTGGAAGGTACAATCCTTTTGAGGGACTTGAGGTTGTGGCATGCGGGAATGCCTAACAAGACGGACGATCCAAGGGTGATGCTCGCTCAAATCCGTACGTCTCATTAGAAATTATTTTTATTATAATGTCTGACCAAAAGTATTTCAGACTTCGCACCTTGGTACATGAACCAAAGTAATTGATTCTCTTCTCTACTCCCTCCATGTTCTAATTAGTCCACCAGTGAAACTCGAGTTCCCCAAAGGAATGGAAAAGATGCTCCAGCATCCCAATTTGGAGATGCCTACCAACTTCGTGGACGGTCCCATCGAGTATCTTGGACGGGCTTACGGGAATGCGTATGATTTCCGTCAGGCCGAGTCGGATAGTTGGGAGACAAAGTAGTTGAATAGAAGTTGGCTCGAACCCCAAGGGCGGAGAAATCCTAGGATGAGCGTGTCGAAAGCGCATACACGAACCTGTATGCAATATTCTGTTTGTTTGGAATTCAAATCACCACTTTTTTCTACAAACTCTATGAAGACTGCAGATGTATGAGTGTGAACCTCACGGGAAGCAAATGCTTTGAACATCCCATAGAAATTTCCCAACTTGCACAGTTGACGCTATGGCGACGTGATTCGGCGCGGCAATAAATGCGACACCAGAAACGCTGCGACGACGCCAAGATGCGAAATGATTATATGGTCACACTGGAATCGGAATTCAAGGGCATGTAGCGCAGTTGGTAGCGCGCTCGCTTAGCATGTGACTTGGTCAAATACCTGCGAGAGGTCTTGGGTTCAATTCCCAACTTGTCCAACCTTTTGCTATTATTTAGTTCCATAAAAAGAATATCGCGCTCCTCACGGACATTCTTGTCCCACTCATTCACAATAGGAAACGTGGACGCGGGTACCATGTCAAAATTCAATAGAAAGCATGCAAGTAAGACCGCAGACCCCACACACCTTCACGTACCTTGCATATGCATATAGTGAGGGTATATCTTTTAAATGAGTTATGGAGTTTACCATAGCATATATTGGACGAAACATAGTCTGTGGCCCGGTTGAAGGCTGCCCCGAACCTATAATCCTTTTTCGGGATTATTCGCGATATCAACTGACCTTCAACCTCATGCTGACAAAGATCGGCGCTTATAGGCCTGGGCTGCGGTAAATTGTTTCCGAACGTGTGTCATCACGGCCCTAATGACTACTTACTCTAACCGCGCGGGACGAGAACCAACGGCAGGCCTGCCGCACAGTCGTCACTCTTTCCTCCACTTCGGTCTACGCCTCCACCTCATGCGTTGCGCAAGCCTATACAGACGGCGCGACGAGAAACACGACAGCGGCAATGATGGTTATAAATACAGGCGTCGACGGCTTCACATTCAGCATCCTACCATTTCTTCATACCACTTCAACTCGCCTTCTAGCAAACTCAACTAAATCGCAATGGGTGTCGCATACAGCATGTACAAGGAGACTTTCCCCGGCAAGGCTCACTGGTCGGTTGACCAAATACCAGACTTGACCGGCCAAGTCATCATCGTCACAGGGTAAGTTCCAACACTATATTTCTCGATTCAAGTATTGAGCGGGATTATCACAGAGGGAACGCGGGCATTGGAAGGGAGACGTGCAAGGTCCGTTTCAGTCTGCCTAATCTCATGTTTTTCTTTGATATTTATCCTGGCATTTCTTGTAGGTACTCCTCAACAAGGGAGCAAAGGTCTATCTGGCGGCACGCAGCAAGTCAAAAGCCGACGAAGCTATCGAATGGCTCAGGACCGAGACAAACGGCAAGGCTCCAGTGTTCCTAGAACTGGACTTGGCGAACCTGGATAGTGTCCGCCGAGCAGCCGAGGAGTTTAAGCAGTACGTTTCGCTTTTACTTAGCTGTTGAGTACCTGGTCTAATGCACTGTATGTGTAACTTTAGGAAAGAGCGAGAGCTTCACGTACTGTTTAACAACGGAGGAGTGATGACCCCACCTGTCGATATGAAGACCTCGAATGGATATGATGTCCAGTTCGGAACGAACGTACTTGGGCACTATTTGTTCACCACATCTCTCTTACCCGTCCTCATCCACACCGCTCAGATTCGTAAGCACGACTTCGAGTATACCGTCTTACTAGGATACTGATTATTCTATTCCAAAGATGGTCAAGTCCGCGTCGTCAACACGGCGAGCAGCGGACACTGGTTCGCTCCCAAAGGAGGGGTCGACTACACTACTCTCGTACCTAACGATGCGCAGGCAGACGCGGCTAGGATAAAGCTCGGTACGGAGCGGCTATATGCTCAGAGCAAATGGGTGCGTATGTTCGTTTGATTGTCTTGGATTTTTGAAACTTAATTTCGTTGCCTCGGCAGGGTAACGTCGTGTTCGCAAACGAGCTTGCGCGACGATATGAGTCGCAAGGGATCATCTCCACCTCATTGCATCCAGGTAAGCTTAGTATAACATATATCCATGTTGTCTACATTAGCTTATATGTGTGCCTTGTTTAGGAGGAATTAAGACTGAGCTACAAAGGCACCTGACTCTTAGCGGCATCTGGTCAGCACTGCTCGTACGTCCTCCTTACTTTAAACACTCGCAATTTTATTCACTAATATGTATACCTAACCTAGAACATGATACTTTGGCCTACCCCATACGGTGCTCTCACCCAGCTCTACGCGGGAACTATGCCTGAAGCACTTGAACTCTCTGGACAGGTGAGCGCCACCTTTCCCTGTTTTAAACGCGCCGATGGTTGTACTAACCGGTTGCTCTAAATGCAGTATCTGATCCCTTGGGCAAGACTGTCCAAGTCTCGTGCGGACACGAGGGACGAAGCTGCTGGGGCAAAGTTGTGGACTTGGCTTGAGGAGCAAGTCAAACTGAACTAAAATGGGTTGTTTGTGGACCGCACTTGCATATCTTATGTATGAGAACGCCCATGTATAGCTCAAAGTAATTCGATTAGCATCATTCTCTTTTTATCGAGTGGTGTAAGTTTTCTTTGACTATATGCGTATTACCTAGAGAATCATATGGTGCTCTTCGTATGTCTTCCTCCTCTTCTTAACGTCTTACTTTTTGACCCAATCACACGGCGCGAATCATTAAAGCCTCGTTATGCGACTTATTTCACACAGGCTCGATGCAGGAACCACGCCTGCAGACGTTACAAGACGCAAAAAAATCTGAATCGCATTTAAATTAGGCTTAACATATTCTAAAAGTCGGAAAAAACTGACTAAGCGCTGAGCCGACACGTCCATTGCTTATATGTATCTGGTACGATAATACAAGCCAAGGGAAGCCAAAGCCCGCCTGGGAAGCGTCTCTTTAGGCGTCGGCTGGTCGGAGGGGGTGGTACATCTCTCTAGCTCTAGTCGAATGATTTTAGAGGGTCTGCTAGCGGGATCTGCTTGAGTGAGAGGCGATAGGGATGACATCGGAGGGGCGCTTATACGACGGTTAAGGGCATCGGAATCGGAGTCCCGTAGCTCCAGCTGGGATAATGTAAGGTATCTGAGATCCGGTAGGGATTCAAGAATCTCAGGCAAGGGTTGTATTTTGGAAAGACCTATGAAACGGAGCGCGCGGATAGCATGTCTTTTGGCAAACTGACGCAAAGTTTCAAGCATTGTTGAAGAGTTGAAGTCGGCAGTGATACTAAGACTGGGAGCCCGCCCTAGGGACAGGACCGAGAGCACTTTCTGAAAGTCTGTCGGGCTCAATTTGTTGAGCACGAGTTCTCGCAAATGGTTAAGCTTCACCGGTGAATGGTTCTCAGATTCCGTTCCCTTGTCTAGTATGGCATGTCTGAGACTGAGGCGCCGTAGACCAGGACTAGCTGAAAGTACCTCCAAAAGCTGTGTCAAGTTTGGGTGAGTGGAAGTAGGCAGATTGTCAAGGGTCAGTTCGTGAAGTTGCTCGAACGCAGCACATTTCCAGTGAATTGTTGCCTTGTGCAAGCGAAGTATGCGAATAGATCGTAGATATTCGTCAAGTAGCTTGCTTGCCTCCGGGTTGGCCCGATAGAAAAGGAAAGGCCAGTTGGAGTCACCATATATCACGAGGAGCAAAAGCGATCCAGCAGTTCCGCTTTCAAGGCAGCGTTCGAACAAATTTTCGATATCCTCGGGTCTGTATTGCCAAAGCGTCATAGAGCGAAGTTGCTTCATATACGGCTTGATGAGAGAAGGCGTAGACCGCAATTGCGGACCGTTAAGAGCGGAATCTAGCCCGTAAGCGACAAACACGTCTATCGGAGATCCCCTCGTACGCCCGAGTTGCAGTTGAGCAGTGGTTGAGACGCGTTTGTAATCCTCGTTAGTCTCGTACGATAACACAACGCAAGACCATAACGATCCAGTGCCTAGTGCCACCTGGCGCCAGCGCGAACACACCTGTACGAACCAAGCCGCAGGATTGGCGTAGTTCGGAGATTCAACGATGTCACGAGGGTACGCAGCGTCGACGACTATCTGGAATATGGAAGACAAAAGCTCAGACGGTAGCCGATTGATCCATGAGCACTGGCTGTTTCGATTGTTCGCCAGCATCACCCGCGCCCTGTCAAGCTCGGCCAACCTCAGTGACAGTGATTCGAGTTCGTTTTCGAGAGTAGAAGCAGGATTGGGGAGCTTCCAGAGTGGATAGGAGGCAGTCACTGCTTCAAGGGCTTTGGTTGCTCCAACGTAGGTTTTGATCGCCTCAGCTAGATGTGCGCGGGCGTTCTTCCATTCCTGTGTGGCCTGGGCGAAAAATTCCGGGATTTCTGTGTCTTCCTAGAGCGCCAGCTGAATCAGTAGTGAGTTATGCTAATGGCAGACTTAATTCTCACAAGCATTTAAACTATCCTCGCTGGGACGATGGTTCGCGCGAATAGGGGTTGGGCGGGGGAGATGGGGGTCTCAAACATGGGGTGCTTTGAAATTCGATTGGCGAGGGTGACTGTAAAGCACCAGCTAAGCGCCAACTCGACTTATTCTCAATTTCTTGAATCCGAGCACCGCTACACGCACACGCTCAGATAAGGGCGTATGCTTTTTTGTTGGATATCTAGGAGGGCGAGCTTGCGGGATTGCACGGCAGGTAGGTACCACTGCCGCGTCATACAACCAACCAGCCGAGCCAACGCCGAGTTCAAGCTGACAAAGCAGGTGACGGCGCCTACCAGCCCGCTGCGGCAAGTACCGCATCGTGTGTCATCGCGGCTTTGATGACCACTCTAACCGCGCGGGACAGGAATACAACGGCAGGCTCGCCGTGCAGTCGTCACCTCCTCCTCCTCCACTCTAGTAAACGCCTCCACTACTGTATTGTGCGTTGCGCAAGCCTACACAGCCGGCTCGATGAAAAGTACGACAGCGAGACGGCAGCAATGGCGAGCACAAATACAGGTGTGTGCGGGCTTCATGTTCAACATTCTACCATTACTTCATCCGACTACTTTTCACCTACTACTAAGCTCAACTAATCACAATGGGTGTTGCATACAGCATGTACAAGGCTCGCTGGTCGGTTGACCAGATACCTGACTTGGCCGGGCAAGTTATCATCGTCACAGGGTAAGTCCAAACCGTTACTTGTTTTGATGCAAGTATTTACTAAATTTATTACAGAGGAAACGCGGGTATCGGAAGGGAGACGTGCAAGGTACGTTTCGCCGCTTGCCCTCATGTTTTTTTTTTATTGACATTCATCATGTTATTCCTGTAGACGCTCCTCAACAAGGGTGCAAAGGTCTACATGGCAGCGCGTAGCAAATCCAAAGCCGACGAAGCCATCGAATGGATAAGGAATGAAACGGACGGCAAAACTCCGTTATTCTTGGAGCTGGACTTGGCGAACTTGGATAGCGTCCGCCGAGCAGCTGAAGAGTTCAAACAGTACGTTTCGCACTTACCCGGCTATTGAATGAGTTTTCTAACGCCCTATATATGTAACTCCAGGAAGGAGCAAGAGCTTCACGTGCTGTTTAACAATGGAGGAGTGATGACCCCACCGATCGATATGAAGACTGCAAATGGATCTGATGTCCAGTTTGGCACAAACGTGCTTGGGCATTACTTGTTCACCACTTTGCTCTTACCCATCCTCATCCACACCGCTCAGAACCGTAAGCACTCTTTCGCGTATATTCGTAAAGCCAAGATACTGATCATTCTGTTTCAAAGATGGCCATGTTCGTGTTGTCAACACCGCGAGCAGCGGACACTGGTTTGCTCCCAAAGGAGGAGTCGATTACACTACTCTCGTACCTAACGATACGCAGGCGGATGCAGCTCGAAATAATCTCGGTACGGAGCGCCTGTATGCTCAGAGCAAATGGGTGAGTCAGCTCGCCTGGCCGGCTTGGGTTTCTGAAACTCAATTCGATTACCTCAATAGGGGAATGTCGTGTTCGCAAATGAGCTTGCGCGACGGTATAAATCGCAGGGAATTATCTCCACCTCTTTACATCCAGGTAAATTTAATGTTCTGTATACGCGTGCTATCGGCATAAACTTACAGATACACTTCGTTCAGGAGGAATTAAGACTGAGCTGCAGCGACACCTGACTTTGGGCGGCATCGGTTCGGCGCTCCTCGTATGCTTTCCTTACTTCCTCTTAGTCGCTTGCGAGTTTATTCACTTACGCCACACACTTAACCTAGAATCTGATGCTTTGGCCCGCTCCATACGGTGCTCTCACCCAGCTCTACGCAGGAACTATGCCTGAGGCGCTAGAACTCTCTGGACAGGTAAGCACTGCCCTTCCTCGGTTCAAACACTCCAGTGGTTGTACTAACCAGCTACTCTAAATGCAGTATCTGATCCCTTGGGCAAGACTGTCTAAGTCTCGAGCGGACACCAGGGACGAGGCTGCTGGTGCGAAGTTGTGGACGTGGCTTGAGGAACAGGTCAAGCAGAACTAAGCATGCTTGTTTGTGGACTTAATTCGTATATCTTATGTATTTGAACTGTCGTGTATAGCCTAATGTAATTCAATTAACATCATATATTTCTTTGATCAGCGAGTCTGTATCGAGCGGGATTAGTATTCTTGGCTGTATGCGTGTAATCTAGCGAGTCGTAGGAGCGCTGTCCTTCGTATGCCTTCTTCCCGCATTTCTCGCACGCTTATGCATTTCCCCGCTAATACGGCGTGATTGATCAAAAACCTGCGAAATATCCTATTTTGTACAACGTTAGCAGCTCGCTCTATGCAGGATCTACGCCTGGGGACACTCCCAAGGTATTTGCAGATTCATTGGATACATTGAATCAACGGGAGGGTCATATTCTCCGTCCAACAAATACATGACTAGGTACTCGCCGCAAAACGCAAACGAAGCTGGACCGCATTCAAATTCGATATATCCAAGTGGCCGCAAAACACTTGCTAAGCGCCGAGTCGACATGTCCATTGCTCATTCGTGTATAATGCAATTATGCATGTGAAAAGAATCCAAAGAAAGCCTGGAAATCGTCTCCTCAAACTTTGCCTGGGTGGAGAGAATAGTGCATCCATGTAGATCTAGTCGTGTGATTTTAGAGAGATCACCAGTAGGGTCGTCTTGAATAACAGGTGATAGAGGTGCCACCAGAGGAGCGCTGGTACCATGATTCGGGGCATCGAAATCGGAGTCACATAGCTCCAGGTTGGATAATGCAAGGTATGTGAGATTCGGCAGTGATCCACGAATCTTGCACAGAGGTTGTCTTTTGGTACAGCCTGTGAAACGGAGCCTTTCGATGACATTACTTCTAGCAAACTGATCCAAGGCTTCAAGCATTGTTGAACAGTGAAAGTCGGTGGTTATGTGAAGATCGTGGTTCCGCCCAAGAGATAGGATCGAGGTCACTCTCCGAAAATCAGTCACGCTTAACCTTTTGAGTACGAGTTCTCGCAAGTGTTCAAGTTTCACTGGTGGAAGTTTCTCAGACTCCGTCCCATCATCCAGTATGGTACGTCTGAGAATGAGGCGCCGTATGCCTGGACTGGCTGCAAGTATCTCCATAAACTGTGCCAAGCTTGGACGAGCGGAATCAGGCAGGTTATTGAGCTCTAGTTCGTCGAGTTGCTCGAATGCAGCACATTTCCAGGGAATTGTGCCCTTGTGCAAGCGAAGTATGCGAACAGACCGTGTGTAGTCATCAAATAGCTCGCGTGTCTTTAAATCTGCCCGACGGAAAAGGGGGGAGCATTCGGTGCCACAAGATATATTGAGCAGCGAAAGCGACCCAACAGTTCCGTTCCGTAGACAGTATTCTAGCAAGGAATCGATATCTTCGGCTTTGGCTAGCTTAACCGTCAACGAGCGAAGCTGTGTCATATACGGCCGGAGGAGAAAAGGTGTAGATCGCAATCTTGTATCCTTTAGATTGCGATATAGCCCGTAAGCGACGAACACATCTATCGGAGATCCCCGTGTTCGCTCCAATTGCAGTTGAGCAGTCGCCGAGACTCGTTTGTAGTCTTCGCTCGTCTCGTACGATAGTACTATGCAAGTCCACAAAGATCCGGTGTCCAGCGCAACCTGCCGCCAGCGTGAACACACCTGTACGAACTGAGCCGCGGGGTTGGAGTAGTTTGGAGATTCGTCGATATCACCAGAATACGCGGCGTCGACGACGATCTGGAATATGGAGGATAGCAGTTCATATGGTAGCCGATTGATCAGTGAGCACTGGGCATTTCGAATTTTCGCCACCGCCACCCGCGTCTTGTCAAGCCCGACCAGCCCTAATGATAGTGACTCGGGTTCGCCTTCGAGAGGGGATGTAATACTGGGAAGTTTCCAGAGCGGGTAAGAGACATTCGCTGCTTCAAGAGCGTTGGTTGCCGCAGTGTAGGTTTCGATCGCCTTAGCCAGATGTGTGCGGGCATTCTCCCATTCGTGCCCGACTTTGGCAAGAAGTTCTGGAATCCCTGTATCGTTCTAGAGCACCAGTCGAGTCATCAGTGAGTTATGCATGTGGCGGTCGTGTTTCTTACAAGCATTTAAAATATCCTCACTGGAAAGATGGTTCGCGTGGATAGGGGTTGCGCAAGGGAGGTGGGGACAGTGGAGGGCCTTGTCACAAGACGCAAACAAACATGAGTTGCTTTGAAATTCGATTGATGTGGGTGACTGTAAAGCACCAGCTAAGCGCTAGCTTATTCGTATTTTTCTCGGACCCGAGCACTGTTATATGCATACTCAGACAAGGACTGATGCTTGTTTGAATGATATCAAGGAGGACGAGCTCACGAAATTGCATGGTAGGTAAGTACCACCGCCGCTTCCTAAGATAGTGAGACCAACTGGCCAGCCGAGCCAACGCCGAGCTCATGCTGACAAAGAGCCTTCATTACACCAAGGTAAGCCCGCTGTACCGTGTGTGCTTGCTACCAACATTGACTCATATATTTCGTTTAGGAGGAACCAAGGCTGAGCTGCAAAGGCACTTGACTCTGTGTGGCATTGGATCAGCACTCCTCGTACGTTTTACTTACTCCCTCGTAGACGCTCGCAAGTTTATTCACTCACCCCACACACCCGACCTAGAATCCGATGCTTTGGCCTGCTCCATACGGGGCTTTCACCCAGCTCTGTGCAGGAACTATGCCTGACACGATTGAGCTCTCTGGACAGGTAAACCCCTTCCTTGATTCATAATACGCATATGGTTATACTTCTGGTGGCTCTAAACGTGTTGTCTGATCCCTTGGGTAAGACTGTTGAAGTCCCGCGCTTACACAAGGGACGAAGCTGCTAGTGTGAAGTTATGGGTGCGGCTTGAAGAACAGGCCAAGAGAAATTAATGAAGCTCGGAATGCGACCGAGCACTATGTAACTAATCGCATACGCATATCCAAGGCCCATCCCATCACCGACGGTTATGAACCCAGACCATGGAAGGCCAACCACAGACAAGATTAAGGATTAGACACCAATCGCGGAGCCCATACGTGAAACCTACGAGAATGCAAGTCCAATCAATTCCTCTTGACTTGTTCCTCAAGCCACTCCCATAATTTCTTCGCGGCTTGCTCGTCCTTCGTATCAGCGCGAGATTGGGAAACACGCCCCCAAGGGATCACATACTACATTCAGATCAATCATGGGTCGTTAGCACCCTTGTTTAACAGTTGGAAAGAGATGAGTGGAACTTACCTTTCCTGAGAGTTCTAACCCTTCAGGCATAACTCCTGCGTAAAGTTGGGTAAGAGCACCGCACGGAGTGGGCCATAGGATCATATCCTACATTAGGTGAGATTTGTGAGTGAACAAAAATGTGTTTGTGAAGGGATATGGAGCGCACAAGAATTGCCGTTTCGATACCGCTAAGTGCCATATGTTTTTGTAGTAGCCCCGACTTGATCCCACCTATAAGAAGTCCTCAATCAGTCAACTCAGGTATCGCGAGATTTGGTAATTGGCTTACCGGGATGCAAGGCGGTAGAGATGATACCCTGGGACTGGTACCGTCGTGCAAGCTCATTCGCAAACACGACGTTTGCCTATCAAATCACCAAACTGAACTTCAGAATTATCCGTCTGAGACGGTTAAGCAGGACTCAACGCACCCATTTACTCTGCCCATAAAGCTTCACGGGACCTAATCTTTTCCTGACCTCATCCGCATGTGTATCGTTAGGTACAAGAGTGGCGTAGTCGATACCTCCCGTGGGAGCGAACCAGTGTCCATTGCTTGAGACGTTCACAACCCTAACCGGTCCGCCTGTAAGACAGAGTAAATTAGTGCGTCGATGATAAGTAGAAGTGGTCTTGACATACGAATTTGAGCGGTATGGATAAGGATGGGCACGAGTAGCATGGTGAACAAGTAATGCCCGAGCACGTTCGTGCCAAACTGAAGATCGTATCCGTTCGTAGTTTTCATATCAATCGGTGCACCCATCACCCCTGCATTGTTAAACAATACGTGAAGTTCCCGTTCCTTCCTACAGGTGCAGGCGTGTCATATAAGTATTAAATATCAACCAAAAATAGCTATACGCGCTGTTTGAATTCTTCAGCTGCTCGACGAACGCTCCCCAGGTCTGCGAGGTCCAGCTCGAGGAACACTGGTGCTTTGCCGTTTGTTTCTGCCCGGAGCCACTGGATAGCTTCCTCGGCTTTGGACTTGTTGCGCGCTGCCATGTAGACTTTCGCGCCTTTTTCGAGGAGCACCTACATCAAATGGTAGTATAAACGTGTGGCAAAATAGGGCAGGTGGGTCAAAGCGTACCTTGCATATCTCCCTTCCAATGCCTGTGTTGCCTCTATGATAACTAGAATCAGTGCTAGAACCTAGAGGAGCAGCGGTTTGGACTTACCCTGTGACGATAATAGTTTGGCCAACCAAGTCAGGTACCTGGTCGACCGACCAGCGAGGCTTTCCGGGGAAGGACTCCGTGTACATACTATATGCTACGCCCATGGTGGGTTAGCTGGTGTGGTCAAGCGTTGGATAGAACACGAGGGAAGAAACAGGAGGAAGTGGAACACGAAGCCCACATAGTCTCGTATTTATAGCTCTCCCCGGTATCACCGCGCTCTTGGAGCCGGCGGTGCAAGCACATACGAAAATGGTAGAACTCGCTACGCCAAGAGAAAGAATGACGAATCACACACACGGCTAAATCAGACTTAGGGGTGGGAATGGGTCAACCGGCCCCGGGTATCACCCGGGCGTGACCCGCGCGGGCAAAGTGGGTCGGGTCAACAGGTAGACCCGGGCAGGCTATGCAAATAACGGGTGGGTACCGGGTAATCTTTCCAATACCCGGGCTGCCCGGCGCTAAGGGAGGTCCAAAGCAATCCTGTCGTCGGCGTTGATGCAACCTGCTGTAGAGACGTAGAAATAAATTAGAAAGTGTAGAAAATACCCAAGTGAGTATGAAGGCTCTGTAATAATGAGTAAATTTATATAAGAGCCATAGTGTCGGGGGTTGTGATTGCAATCTCAACCTATTAGACCCAGTTGGGACACTTTTGGTCTCTAGATTTTCGCGGTCCTTAGGGTCTTTATTAAGAATTAGCGGTGAAATTGACAGGTTCGTCGATGCTTAAGTCTAAGATATGGATTCTACCATTATCTGTAGCAGGCAATCATCAACTACATCGTTTTAATTGTGTTCAATCGCACTTAACTTCCTTACCGTGCACCCGATAAACATCAGCTCACGTTAATACTCACTTACTTGGCGACTAGTGGCCTTGGTTCATCTGGAACGAGCTTTTCAGGGGGTCGCGGCGGTCAATCACCTGAAACATTCTATGAGGGGGCCAACATTCGGGCTGAAACGGTTTTTGAGTTTTAGTTTCGGACGTCTGGACCCCCGCCAGTTGATACGGAGGCTGCTATCCTCGAAGAAAGCACAACATCTGAGGATAAATACCAAATACACTTTATTAGTCATATTATCAACGGGTACCCGGTGCTTACCCAGACTTACCCGGGCAAGCGGCCTCCGCAGCAGGTGGTGCCCGGGCAGTTAGCCGAATTCGCAATACCCATCAAAAACCCACGGGTATTGCCCGGGTACGCCCATGCCCACCCCTAATCTGAATCAGACTAGGTACGGTTCTTGCTAGAACCATGAGGACACACTACGATTTATTATCATTATTATTTTTGGGGGGAGGGAGTAAGAGAAGTACCTCGGCACTGGGCTTGTTATCTTGTAAGTCCTCGTTATCGCTTTCTCCTAGGAAGCACAAAATGGCGAAGAAACCTGCATCGATATTCACATTAATCTAGAGTTACCGAAATGTCGGGCATTGGCTTGATGACCGGACGCATACAGTCAAGTTACCCAACGCGGTCAGATTCAATTAAACCAGAAGAGCATTAACTGAATCACAGTAAATACTAGAAGCGGCCCGCAACCGGGCCACAGACCTTGCCTTGTTATATATAGAGTGTAGTGAAAGTATCGGGAGCAGAATACATACATATATGCTACCATCCCCCCCTCTATAATATCTGAAACAAGCTACGGATGAGTGCGCGGAAACGTAACTTCATTGTACTGGAGCGACGGGTCGAACAGTACTTCCCCGATCGCAACAATACTATAATGATCCACATTATAACGTATTCTGGTTTGCTCTTAGCCGGAGAAGTATCAAGAAGGGCGGCGCGGGCGGGCAGGGTGGGCGGAACGCCCATCCTGCCCGCCCGCTGTACGCCCTAGCATTGAGAAGTCGTCACTGTCGTAGTGTGTTCGTTCGCCGACTGTTTCCGACAGAATCACTGACCAATCCTGTAATAATCAGCACAGGAGGTTAGCATATTTAAAAGACATGTAACCCGGGTGACTTACTGGATAAAAGTTGACTCGCGTGGGGCTAGATACACGGTGCGCACTACGACAATGCTTAATGTTCACATCACACTCGGTGGCAGCGCCTTGATTAACGTGGGACATTGGGGTCAGATTGTTTGCGGCGCGATCATCTAAGAGCAGGTAGTAGAATATACGCAATTGAGGAGACTTCACGAGGGGCCGGAGCACAAGTATAGGTTTGTTGGGACTGTTAGCGTTTGAGTTACTGTTGCGATTGTACACTTGCAGTAAAAATCACATGACTTTGTTACTTCACACGATTTAGCGACTCATTTCCAATTAATTACACCTCCAAGTGACCTTGCAGGAGCAAGGTGATCAAAGTATCGTTCTAGTACATAAAATCAACAAACCAAGTCTACGGACAACTGTCTTCGATCGCCCTTGACTTGCTCCTCAAATCAAAGCTCGCAACTTTGCGGCTACTAAATATTACGCGGAGCTCATGCTCTTCGCTAGAATGGCACATGAAGCATATGGGATGAGGCTCGTCCATTAGATATATTAAAATGAAATTTACCACTAGAAGTCTTCCTCTACACGGCGAACGCTATCCAGGTTCACCAGGTTCAATTCCAAGAACAACGGAGTTCTATCGCTTGTCACTATCCAGATCGACCTTAGACTTACTTCGTGCTACCACGTAGACTCCTACACTCCTTTCGCAGAGTGCCTATAGAAATATTGTTATAATGGTACCGAAGCACGAAGGTAAGTGGACTAATGCGTACCTTGCATATTTCCCTCCTGATACCCGCGTTTCTCCGATAACAGTCGCAGTCGATGCTTGAATCAAGACAAGCAGTGGTTTGAGCCTACCTAGTGACGATAATGATTCGGCTAGTTCAGCCAGGTATCTCGTCGACCGGCTAGCGAATCATTGTAGATGTCGTATGCGACGCCAGTCGCGGTTTAGCTGGATTTAGTGGAAAATTAGTAATAGTCAAACAAAGAAACAGTGAAGTGCCGAGTGCGAAGCTCATAGACACATATATGCATACGCGTCATATCCACCGCAGTTACTGCCTCGTTTGCCGCCGAGTCGGCGGTGGGGGCTTGCGCAAGACGCTAAAGTGGAGGTGTATACCGGAGTGAAGGAAGGAGCGACGATTGCGCAGCGATTCGGTTATGTTTCGATTATAGTACTCGTGTGGTGAGAGTGGCTGTTGCGTTCGGGCCCTGCTGACAACCCCGAGTGGAGGATAGTGTCACTCGGCCGCGGGCTTGAGATTACGTCAGCGGGCTTGCCGGGCAGACGTCATGCTTCCGCAATCCTCATTGATACATCGAACACTCCTCCACTTCTGCATGTTGCCTAGCCTCGCACGACCTCTCTGGCAAGCAACCCGACGCTAAAGATAGCGAGACGGCGAGATATAAATACAGGGGCATAAGGGCTTCGTGTTCGGCATTCCACTCGGCCTCTCCTCGAACGCCTTCCTTCCCTACATAAACCACACCATCATGGGTACTGCGTACAGCATATATAAAGAAGCCATCCCTGCAAAGGCTCGTTGGTCAGTTGACCAGGTCCCTGACCTGACCGGCCAGGTTATCATCGTCACAGGGTATGTCTAAACCACTATCTATCCAAGTTCTAGTATTAACTGTGGCTATTGCAGAGGGAACGCGGGCATCGGAAGGGAAACATGCAAGGTACGCATCAGTTCGCCTATACAATTTTTTTGTAACATTTATCATGATATTTCGTGTAGGTCCTCCTCGGGAAAGGTGCCAAGGTTTACTTGGCGGCACGCAGCAAGTCTAAATCTGAGGAAGCCATCGAATGGCTTAAGAAGGAAACGAACGGCAAAACGCCGATATTTCTTGAGATGGACCTAGCAAACCTAGATAGCGTCCGCCATGCTGCCGAGGAATTCAAGCAGTACGTTTCACTCTTATCCGTTTACGAGACAGGCCTCATCTGACATACTTCACGTGCAATTACAGGAAGGAGCAAGAGCTTCATGTACTATTCAACAATGCAGGGGTAATGACCCCACCCATCGATATGAAGACTTCGAACGGATACGACCTTCAGTTTGGGACGAATGTGCTCGGGCACTATCTGTTCACTATTTCTCTCCTGCCCGTCCTCATCCATACTGCTCAGACTCGTAAGCACAGATCCTCGTTTGCCCACAAATCGAGCCAACATTATATTGCTGCCTATAGATGGATCCGTTCGAGTCGTAAATACTTCAAGCATCGGACACCGGGTCGCCCCTGCAGGAGGAATCGACTACGCTAGCCTCGTACCTAACGATGCGAACGCGGACGAGGTTAGGACGAAGCTCGGCACGAATCGATTGTATGGTCAGAGCAAATGGGTACGTGCATTTACTTGAGTATCTCGAGAGTCTCAAACTCAATTTCACTATTTCGGCAGGGTAATATCGTGTTCTCGAACGAACTTGCACGGCGATATAAATCTCAGGGGATTATCTCTATTGCCTTGCATCCAGGTAAGTTTAACGAACAATCTTTTTGTTCAGCAAACATCAATTGACGTTTATCTCTTATTTAGGAGGAATAAGGACTGAACTGGGAAGACATTTGGGCCCCATCTCCGCAGCAATCACGGTATGTCCCCTTCCCACCTTACTAGAGCCCATATTTATATTTGCTCACATGGCGTGCTTAATCTAGAACATGCTCATGTGGCCGACTCCGTATGGCGCTATCACCCAGCTCTACGCGGGAACCGCGCCTGAAGGACTTGACCTCTCCGGAAAGGTAAATATCGTCATCTCTTCTTAAGATATTGATATTAACCAGGTGTTCGGGTATAGTATCTCATCCCTTGGGCAGAATTGTTCGAGCCTCGTGCCGATACGAAGGACGAAGCTGCTGCTGCGAAGATGTGGGAGTGGCTTGAGGAACAGGTCAAACAGCATTAATTGTATGCGTAGATTTGTGGATTCGCCCACGCGATTTTGTGTAATTTTGTGTTGTATTTGTGTGTTGTAACAGTCGCTTAGCATTCGATAGAATTCGTTTGGTCTTTCTTAATACGGTCTGCCAGGGACGACGCGAACGTTTTTGATATTCGATTGTTCAACCAGATCGATACTTCGAACTACTAAGACTACCCAAACTACAGTGCAACAATGTAGTATATCTATTTCAGGCCTGGGTTCAACCCAAGCCATCCGCGGGCGCGCCGCGGCTTTCATCTATATCAACCGTGCAACCAGCTATGTTCTCAGTCAACCATATGCCCAGCTCTGTTTGAGAGTGAATGTGAAACCCCTTCTTAGGAATACCCAAATCAGAATGTACCTCTTCTGGCCCCGCCATATTGCAACTTTGCAAACGAAGAGAAACCAAAGAAAGCTTGGAAATTGCCTCCTTAAATGTCGCCTGGTCGGAGAGAATTGTGCATTTGTGTAGCAATAGTCGTTTGATTTGAGAGACATTGCTAGTATAATCTACTTGAGTGAGAGGCGATATGGGTGACGTTGGAGAAGCGCTGTTATGACGGGCGAGGGCATCGAAATCGGAGTCCTGTAGTTCCAGCTCAGATAATACAAGATATTTAAGATCCGGTAGAGATTCGAGAATCTCGGGCAAAGGTTGACTTTTAGATTGGCCTATGAAACAGAGCCCTTGGATATGATTCGCCCTAGCAAACCGGCGCAAGGTCCCAAGCGTCGTGGGAGGTTTGAAATCGGCGGTGACATTGAGATCAAGATTCCGCCCTGGAGACAGGATCGAGGCCACTCTCTTGAAATCTACTGCGCCTAACCTATTGAGCACAAGTTCCTGCAAATATTCAAGATTCACGGGTGAATGAGTCACAAGGTCTTTCTCGTCATGAAGTATGGTACGTCCGAGGCTAAGGTGCCGCAGACCAGGACTTGCTGAAAGTACTTCCGTAAATTGTGCCAAGTTTGGGCGGGTGCGGGCAGGCAGATTGTCAAGGGCTAGTTCGTCGAGCTTCTCGAATACGGCGCATTTCGAGTCAAACATTGTCTGGCGCAAGCGAAGCACGCGAACAGATTGTAGGTATGCATCAAGTAGTTTGCGTGACTTCAAGTCGGCTTGACTGAAGAGTCGATGCCATCTACAGTCACCATATATCTCGAGCAGCGAAAGTGTCCCAGCGGTTCCGTTATTCAGGCAGCACCTTAGCAAGCTTTCGATATCCTGGCGTCTTCGAAATTTGGCTGTCAAAGAGCGAAGCTGTTTCATATACGGTCCGACGAGAGAAGGTGTACACCGCAATTTCGTACTGGTTTGAGTCCGAACGAGCCCGTAAGAGATGAACAAGTCTATCGGAGATCCCCGTGTTCGCTCCATTTGCACTCGAGCGGTGGTTGAGACGCGTTCGTAATCCTCGCGAGCCTGGTACACTAGTATAATACAAGACCACAATGACCCGGTGCCTAGTGCAACCTGGCGCCAATGCGAACACACTTGGATAAGTTGAGCAGCAGGATTGGCGTAGTTTGGAGATTCATAGATATTACGAGGGTACGCAGCGTCGACGACGATTTGGAGTATGGGGGTAAGCAGTTCAAAGGGAAGCCGACTGATCAACGAGTTTGGAGCGTTTCGAGTTCTTGTTGGTGACACTCGCGCCTTATCGAGTTCAACTACTCCTAGTGACAGTGATTCGAGTTCGCGTTCGACAGCAGGCGTAGGATTGGGAGGGATCCAGAGTGGACAGAGCCCGGTTGCTGGCTTAAAGTTTTTGGTTGTTCTAATGTGGCTGTCGATTGCCTTGGCTAGATCTGCCTGCGCGTTGTCCCATTCCTGCGTGACTCGAGCAAGAAATTCTGGGATTTCTTGGTCGCCCTAGTGCACCAGTTGATTTAGAAGTGGATTGCAGGTGTAGCGCTCGTAATTCTCACAAGCATTTGAGAGATTCCCACTAATAGGATGGGCTGCGCGAATAGGGGTTGATAAGGGAGACGGAGACGGTGTGGAGGCTTGCCACAAAACGCAGGCAAACACGTATCAATTTCAAATTCAATGGGTTGTGGTGATTATAAAGGACCAACTAAGCGCCGTCCCAAACGTTTTTAGCATTCGATCGCTCAACCAAATTAATCCTTTGAACCGCTCAGACCACCCAAACTACAGTACAATGATAAAGTATATCTTTTTCAGGCCTGGGTTTGATTAAAGTCGTCCACGGAGGCGCCGTGGGTTTTGTCTGTATCAACCGTGCAACCAGCTATGTTTTCAGCTAACCAAACGCCCAACTCTGTTCGAGGGTGGATATGAAACCCCTTCGTAGGGATATTCAAAGTAGAATATACCCCTTCTGATCCCACCATATTGCAACCTTGCAGACGAAAGGAAACCAAAGAAAGCTTGGAAATTGCCTCCTTAAATGTCGCCTGGTCGGAGAGAATTGTGCATTTGTGTAGTATTAGTCGCCTGATTCGAGAGGAATTGCTATTACAGTCTAGTCGAGTAAGAGGCGATATAGGTGACACCGGAAGAGCACTGTTACGACGGACAAGGGCATTGAAATCGGAGTCCTGTAGCTCCAACTCAGATAATGTAAGATATTTAAGATCCGGTAGAGATTCGAGAATCTCGGGCAAAGGTTGACTTTTAGATTGGCCTATGAAACAGAGCCCTTGGATATAATTTGCTCTAGCAAACTGGCGCAAATTCTCAAGCGTCATAGGAGAGTTGAAGTCAGCGGTGATATTGAGATTGAAGTTCCGCCCTGGAGACAGAATTACGGCCACTCTCTCGAAATCTGCTGCGCCTAACTTATTGAGCACGAGCTTTCGTAAGTATTCAAGCTTGACGGATGAATCGGTTGCAGGTTCTGTCCCGTCGTGAAGTATGGCACGTCGGAAGCTGAGGCACCGTAGACCAGGACTAGCTGAAATTACTTCTGCAAGTTGCGTCAGGTTTGGGCGGGTGGAAGTAGGCAGATTGTCAAAGGCTAGCTCGTCAAGTTGCTCGAATACAGCGCATTTCCGGTCAAATATTGCCTTGCGCAAGTGAAGCACGCGAACAGACCGTAGATATGTGTCAAGTAGCTTGAGTGTCTTCGAATCGGCTCGACAGAAAAGTTGGGGCCATCCAAAGCCACCGTGTATCTCGAGCTGCGAAAGTGTCCCAATAGCTCCGTTGTTCAGGCAGCACCTTAGCCAGGATTCGATATCCTTGCGTCTGCGAAACTTAGCTGTCAAAGAGCGAAGCTGTTTCATATACGGTCCGACGAGAGAAGGTGTACACCGCAACTTTGTGCTAGTTTGAGCCCGATCGATCCCGTAAGCGACGAACACATCTATCGGAGATCCCCGTGTTCGCTCCAGTTGCACTCGAGCGGTGGTTGAGACGCGTTTGTAATCCTCGCGAACCCGGTACGCTAGTATAATGCAAGACCACAATGACCCGGTGCCTAGTGCAACCTGGCGCCAATGCGAACACACTTGTATAAGTTGAGCAGCAGGATTGGTGTAGTTCGGAGATTCGTAGATACTACGAGGATACGCGGCGTCGACGATGATCTGAAATATGGAGGAAAGTAGTTCACATGGCAGCCAGCTGATCAACGAGCATCGAGTGTTTCGAGTTCTTGCTGGTGACACCTGTGTCTCATCAAGCTCGACCAACTCTAGTGATAGTGACTCGAGTGCGCTTTCGACAGCAGACGTAAGATTGGGAAGGACCGGGAGTGAACAGGACCCATTTATTGCTTCATGGGCCTTGGTTGTTCCAACGTGACTTTCGATTGCCTGGACTGGGTCTGCACAGGTGGCGTCCCATTCCTGCGTAATCTTGGTAAGGGATTTCGGCATTTCTATATCGCTCTAGAGCACCAGCTGAGTCAGTAGTGATTGATACATTCAGTGATCGTACTTCTCGCAAGAATCTAAATGATTCCCACTGAGAAGATTCCTCGCGCGAATAGGGATTGGGTAAGGGAGGTGGAGACGGCGCGGAGGCTTGCCACGAGACGCAAACAAACACGAATTACTTTCAAATTCGGCAGATTGCGGTAGCTGTAAAGGACCATTTAAGCGCTGTCCTGGCATGCTCGACTTGGTCTTGTTTTCTTAAATCCAAGCATTGGTACATACATGCACCCAGGCAGGGGTGTAGACATGTTTGACGTATGGTAAGGGGGCGATCTCGAGGCGTCACACAGAGGCAGGCCTGCTTGTAAGCTTAAATTGGGCGAACGGGCTCATTTGACGAGTGGCAGGGGTAAGCTTTAGAACCAAACATCATCCCTTTTGAGGTCGTTTGCGTGTTCGTTGAGTATATTCAGAATTACGTTAACTATTCAATAATTACACGGACGGATATTTTCAGCCAACCAAATGCCGAGCTCTGTTCTTGCGTTAATGAGAATAAGCTCAGTAGCAGTACTCACACTACCATCTTCTGCATGCAGTTCCGTCATGAGCTCGATCGAACAGCCGTTCAACCGGAAACCTTCCAAAGAAAGATTGGAAATCGCCTCTTTGAACGTTGCCTGATCACAGCCAATAGTACACTTCGTGAGCACTAGTTTTCTGATTTCGGAGAGATGGCTAGCGGAGTCAGCTCGAGCGAGAGGTGACAAGGGTGGCACTCGGGGCGTGATGCGGCGATGGGCAAGGGCATCAAAATCGGAATTGCCCAGTTTTAATCCGCCTAACACAGCGAATGTGAGGTCTGGCAGAGAATTAAGGATCTGAGGTAGGGGCTGACTGTGGGAAACGGCTGTAAATCGAAGTGTTTCAATGTGATTTTCACTAGCGAGCCGACGCAAGGCCTCTAGCATCGTAGAAGAGTTGAAGTCGGTAGTGAGAGTAACATCAAGCCTATTCCCTAGAGGCAAGAGTGAGACCACCTTCTGAAAATCTGCTTCGCCTAACAGTCTGAACGTCAGCCTTTCTAAATACTCAAGCTTCAGGGGTGGATGGATTGCAGACTCCACCCCGTCAAGAATCGTAACGCCGTCGAGATAAAGGTGCCGTAGACCGGGGCTAGCCGAAAGAACTTCTGCAAGTTGCGTCAAGTTTGGGCAGATGGAGTCGGGTAAATTGCCAAGTACTAGCTCGTGGAGTTGGTCGAACACCGCACATTTCCAGTCAAACGCCGCCTCGTACAAGTGAACTGTGCGAACTGATCGTAGGTATTCGTCAAGCCGTTCTCGTGTCTCCGAGTCGGCGCGACGGAAAATGGGATGGCGAATATAGTTACCGACTATCTCAAGCCATAAAAGAGACCCAGCAGTTCCGTATTCGTGACAAAATAATAATAAGTCTTCAACATCCTTGGCCACGTAGTAGTCAGCCATCAATGAGGAAAGCTGCTTTACATATGGCCAGAGGAGGGAATATATGGACGTTAATCTTGTGTTATCTCGTGCGTGCCTTGGCCCGTAGGAGACAAACAGGTACACCGGAGACCCCCGTGTTCGCTCTAGTTGCACCTCAGCAGTGGCCGAGATGCGCTTGTAATCCCCGTTAGCCTGATACGGCAGTATAACACAAGACCACAAAGACCCGGTATCCAATGCAACCTGGCGCCAGCGCGAAGATACTTGTATGAGTCGGGCCGCAGGATTGGTGTAGTTTGAAAAATTGTCCACATTACGAGGGTAAGCAGCGTCAACAACGATCTGGAATATAGAAGACAGAGACTCGGACGGCAGCCGGCTAATTGGCGAGCATTGAGCGTTTCGAATTTTCGCCAGTGCCACCGGCGCCTGATCCAGCTTGGTTAGCCCTAACAATAGTGATTCAAATCCATCTTCGAGAATGGATGCATGATTGGGAAACGACCAAAGAGGATAGGAGATAGTCGCTGCTTCAAGGGCCTTAGTTGACTCAAGGTATCTTTCGATTGCCCCAGCTAGATGTGCCCGAGCGTTGTCCCACTCCTGTATGACTCTGGCAAGAAAATTCGGGATTTCTTCATCGCCCTGGAGTATGAGTTGAGTCAATAGTGAGTTTTAATTGTAGCGGTCGTACTTCTCACAAGCATTTAAATGGCTCTAATCGGAAAGATGGTTTGCACGAATAAGGACTAGGTTAGGTGAGTACTGGAGCTCATGGAGTTGGCCGAGTCGGACTGTTTCGCAGATAAGCGCCCAATCTAGACACATCACGTGCGCGCGTTTTTTTTTTGGGCACATTTATAAGGCGCTACATGATCACAGGGTCAAACCGCGCAACAAGACGAGTTCGAAAACAATTCGACAAAAGGCCCGTAGGCATAACCAAGTAGGAGGAGTAAGCGGAAACACTCACGTGTGCGCGTCTATCTCCCGTGCTGAGAGAAACTCGTAAGTATTTGGCCGCTTAGTAAGCGCATACAAGTTCGTACTTCTCCCCACCTACCCAGTCCCGCCAACGTCAAATGACGATCACGGGCGAGTCCGGAACCCTATCATATCCATGTTCACTCACACTCAACTTGAACAATGGGCAATTCTGCAAGCTGGACGATACAACGTGTCCGACACACCCGTTCGTGCTCAAGCGCCTACCCTTGCCGCTCTCGAGACCTTCCCAAACGCCACACCGACGACTCGTCCGTACGAAAGCTAAGGCACACTGAATGTGCCGTTTTGGTGTCCTAGAACAACGTCTCGCTGGGGACAGAAAAACGTCGTAAGTTGGCTCGTGGCATCCTTGCCTTTGGTACATGAAGAGGCGACTTGCGTCGCTAAATCGTTGGCGGTGACAATCCTCATCATAATGAATTTGTGCGCGCGCTCGTGCGTGCTCCCGCTGTCCCTCTGCACTACTGACTCGTATTTCCTTTGACGGGCCTAAAACCAGCTCCTCACAAGTGTCTGCAGCTGTACAATAGTGCGCGCACTCTCCCTCGCCCACGTAGAGCTCTTTTGCGTGCTCTGAGCGATCCTCGGTGAATGATCTATCTTCCGTAAGCCATGTACGTTTGCTCTCGAGCTCGGTTTCGAGCCGCATTGGCGTCTTTTAGACACTCTGACCGAAGCAACGGCCTCGCAGTCGCGCATTCATGCGCCCTCTCCCACTCTCGGCATCCCATAGTGCGGAGTCCGCGCATATATTCCCTTTCCGGCGCCCCTTTCGCCCTACCCCTCACACGTCGCACCTGAAAGCGGCTTCGTGCCGTCAAGAACATATACTAAGCCACACCTTATCCCCAAGCCCTCCACGACATGCGTATATGCGGACTGCGATTCGGAATTATTTCATAACCAGCAAGGAGAGGAGCTCTAGGGTACATCTCATTCCTCTTGGAGTTATTTTCGTACCCGGTGAATAAGTACGTTAAAAGGCGAAGCACCACGGCCAGTGCTGAGTCGGATAGCAGCCCGGCGCTTGAGCCTGTCAGCCAGCATAGTATGCTCACGGAGCTTCCGCTCCACGACCGTCCCTCGCCGCCAACCCATCGGCGTGCCTTCTCTCGCGTCCCACCCTCCATCCTCAGTCTTATCGCTTCTCAGCCGACCGCGACAATCCCCATCCTAAACCTAGCGAATCGTGCTCGTAGTTCGGGATGCCCGTCACGCCCGCGCGTCCCCCACTCTCATCGGACAGATTGTGACAGCCAGCAACACGGGCGCATTCTTGTATTATAATCTATTGATCATATTGTATTTCCCACCCGTACGTATCATGCACCAGCGCCGACACCGACCTCAGTCATACCTTAGCTGTTTGCTTTTCCACAGCCTAGGTTCATAGCCGGAGTCGCCGGGCTTGGCTTGGGGTTTGGACATGTATGTACGGTCGATTACATTGGAATCACGTTTTTCTTATCCTTATTCGTTACGATAACATGAGAGCGGTTGAAACAGCAGGTGCCGGCTTGATGGATTGCGCGCATTATCCGAGAACGCTTATGCCATCCGGCACAGCCTAGGCCAGCGAAGCAAGCAAAATCCCAATTGAATTACGTGAAGCGCCGGGATACTGTTCTGGTATACGAAACTCACAAACGGAACCGTTCTCAGTCATTCTTGACCTGCTCCTCAAGCCAAGCCCACAACTTCGCACCAGCAGCCTCGTCCTTTGTGTCTGCGCGGGATCGTCCCACTCTCGCCCAAGGGACGAGATGCTGCATTCAGAGGAACTAGTTAGTACAGGAATCCGAATGTTTAAGGTAAGGAAAGGTATTACTTGCCTCTCCAGAGAGCTCAAGCCCTTCAGGCATAGTTCCCGCATAGAGCTGGGTAAGAGCGCCGTACGGAGTGGGCCAAAGGATCAAGTTCTAGATAACATATGGCAAGTAGGTGAGGAGGAGTACAGCGTTTGAGCAAATAGAAAGAAGCACGTACAACTAGCGCTGTTCCTATGCCGCCAAGAGTCATGTTCCTTTGCAGCTCAGACTTGATTGTTCCTGAACAAAGCAAACATGTAAGCTGACGTAGGCAACGAACATATCTGATATTTTATGGTTACCTGGGTGTAAAGAGGTGGATATGATCCCCTGCGACTTACACCGTCGCGCAAGCTCATTTGCGAATACAATATTACCCTACCAGCACAAGCAAATAAGTTTCAAACGCCCGGGACAATCCAGAGGATTGACGTACCCATTTACTCTGAGCGTACAAATAATTTGTGCCAAACTTCTTCCTAGCTGCATGTGCCCGCGCATCGTTAGGTGCAAGAGTGGCGTAGTCTATTCCTCCTTTAGGGGCGATCCAGTGAGTGCCGCTCGCTGTGTTGACAACGCGGGCATGGCCGTCTGAAATAGAATGATCAGGGAATCGGTTGTACGAATATATGTGATAGAGTTCTTACGAATCTGAGCGGTGTGTATGAGAATCGGTAAGAGAGACATAGTGAGCAAGTAATGGCCGAGTACGTTCGTCCCGAACTGAAGGTCATATCCATTCGCGGTCTTCATTTCGATAGGAGGGGCCAGCACTCCCCCGTTATTGAATAGAACGTGAAGCTCCTGCTCTTTCCTACGATTTTAGATGAAGCACGCGAGATGAGGCTCTTCCGTTCGACAGCTAAGAGCACGACTTACTGCTTAAACTCTTCAGCCGCATGGCGGACGCTGTCCATGTCCGCCAAGTCGAGTTTCAAGAACAGGGGTGTTTTGCCGTTTGTCGCCATCCGGAGCCATTCAATAGCTTCATCGGCTTTGGACTTGCTACGCGCTGCCATGTAGACCTTTGCACCCTTTTCAAGGAGCGCCTATCGAAAATACTACTATGAACGGCGTGGAAATGTGAAGGTGGGCGGGCTGGTGCGTACCTTGCAAGTCTCCCTTCCGATACCCGCGTTTCCCCTTCAAAATAGTTAGCCTCAATAACTGAAACGAACCAAGTAACGGTCTGGGCATACCCTGTGACGATGATAACCCGACCGGTCAAGTCAGGTATCTGGTCGACCGACCAGCGAGCCTTGCCGGGGAAGGTATCCTTGTAGAGGCTGTATGCGAGACCCATGGCGATTTGGTTGAGTTTGGTAGGAGGTAAGAGTCGAATGAGGAAGTAATAGAATGTTGAAGATGAAGCCTGCACACTCCTGTATTTATATTCGCCATCGTCGCCGTTGAATTTCCTTTCGAGTCGGCAGTGAAGGCTTGCGCAACACAGAAATGAAGGTGTATGCCGGAGAGGAGGGATGACGACTGCACGGCGAGCCTGCCGTTATGATTCTCGTCCCGCGAGGTTAAGGTGGTTGTTACGTCCTCGATAACACGCTATGGTGTGATTGGGGGCATCCTTACTTTATTTCTACAAATCATAATATTGCTGAATTGACCCATACGCAATGTGGACACCTATTATGAGCGCAACTGGTACAATCTGGTTGTTCAACAATACGGGAGGGGGTTCTACAAGTAAAGATAATTTCATTCAGGACGAACCCCGCATTCAGAGCTCCCCGGACCGTGTGTCGAATTGACAGAAATGCGTCATGTGACCGGACTGATGTGCCAAGACATTATGTATCAACCTGTTCACACCTCTCTTAGCATAAGGATATTAAGCGAAGATCTCCAAACCCCTCGCGCAAGGTACAACGCTTGTGTGCGTTGGTTTGGTCCCTTGATGGATGGCAAGGAGGACACGCTCTAGGGACCGCAAAACAGCCCCCCGGCTACGTGGGCATCGCCGTCGCTTCCTACAATCGTAAAACCAACGGATCGGTAACATAGCACTTGGCTCCTTCCCTTAGACACGAGGATTGGTGCTTCACCGTGATGCAAAGGACAAAAACACCGCGAGAAGCTACGGAGCCGGTTTGAGCAACAGGTCAAGGAGAACTGAACGTGCACTGATTAGGCAGCAAGTTATCGAGTTTTATATTACACGGAACGGGGCTCGATTCGATCGGAGAAATCTTCCTTTTCACTACTAGTTCTGTGGCTTGGGCCATCGGTTACTTACGTGGCCGGTTTCGTTCCAACCGGGAGCAGCCGGGATGCCAGGCGTTGGCTTGACCGACTGGACGCATACAACCTATAATGCTTATACCATTCAGTACGGCCTACGCCAACGAAACCAGAAGAATAATAATGGAATTATCTCAAGCACCAGAATGCTGTTCTAATACACGGGGTATACAAGCTACGTCTACAAACAACCATACTTAATTCTTATTGACCTGCTCCTCAAGCCACGTCCACAACTTCACACCCACAGCCTCGTCCCTTGTATCAGCGCGAGACTTGGAGAGCCGAGCCCAGGGTACAAGGTACTGAATTTAGAGCAACCGGTTAGGGCAAATACCCGGGTGTGAGGAATGGCGGTGCTTACCTGTCCGGAGAGCTCAAGACCTTCAGGCATAGTTCCCGCGTAAAGCTGAGTGAGAGCACCATATGGAGCGGGCCAAAGAAGGGTATTCTAGGTGAACGAAGCGCATTGTATAAGTAAAATCCACGTGTTCAAGGAAATAGGAAGGGGGACGTACGAGAACCGCTGTCCCGACGCCGCCAAGAGTCAAATGCCTTTGCAGTTCAGTCTTGATCACCCCTGAATAAAGTAATCATGTAAGCCGACGTAGACAATGCGCATATATTATGGTTCATGATTACCTGGATGCAAAGAAGTAGATATGATCCCCTGCGCCTTATACCGCCGCGCAAGCTCGTTTGCGAACACGACATTGCCCTGCCAAAATAAGAAATTAAGTTTCAAACGCCCGATACAATTTAGAGGATCGACATACCCATTTGCTTTGAGCATACAAACGATCTGTGCCAAGCTTCTTCCTAATTAAGTCGGCCTGGGCATCGTTAGGTACGAGAGTGTCGTAGTTGATTCCTCCTTTAGGGGCGAGCCAGTGACCGCTGCTCGATGTGTTGACGACACGAACATGGCCGTCTTTAAAACGGAGGGATCAGCATGCTGTCCGTACGAGTATATGCCAAGGTGCACTTACGAATCTGGGCGGTATGGATAAGGACAGGCAAGAGCGACGTGGTGAACAAGTAATGTCCAAGCACGTTCGTGCCGAACTGGACGTCGTATCCGTTCGAGGTCTTCATGTCAAGCGGCGGAGCCATCACTCCTCCGTTGTTAAACAGTACGTGAAGCTCTTGCTCTTTCCTAGAGTTATACATTAAGCGCGTTAGACGAGGCATTTGATAGCTGGGTAAGGGATAAGAGCGAGACGCACTGTTTGAACTCTTCAGCTGCACGACGAACACTATCCAAGTTCGCCAAGTCCAACTCCAGGAACAACGGAGTCTTGCCGTTTGTCTCAGTCCGGAGCCATTCGATGGCTTCGTCGGCTTTGGACTTGTTACGCGCTGCCATGTAGACCCTTGCACCTTTCTCAAGGAGTACCTAAATAAATAGCGCGATAAATAACATGGAAATATGAAGGTGAGGCGATTGATTCGTACCTTGCATGTCTCTCTCCCGATACCCGCGTTCCCCCTGTGATAGTTGTAGTTAATACTTGCATCGAAACGAGTGACGGTTTAGACCTACCCAGTGACGATGATAACTTGACCAGTTAAGTCAGGTACCTGATCAACCGACCAGCGCGCCTTGCCGGGGAAGGTCTCCTTGTACATGCTGCATGCGGCGTCTGCGACCATTGCGATTTAGTTGAATTTGGTTGAAGGTGAGTAGTGGCTGAATGAAGAAGCAGTAGAATGCTGAACTCGAAGTCCGCATACACTCATATTTATACTTGCCATTGTTGCTGTCGCGTTTTCCGTCGAGCCGGCTGGGCGGACTTGCGCAAGACGCTAAGGTGGAGGCGTATGACGGAGCGGAGGATGGTGACGACTGCACGGCAAGACCCTGATTTTTGATTGTGGACCTGCATGGTTCTGATAAAGCGCAGCACGGGCTCATCGGCGCCTTCTATGGCTTCGCGACACAGCAACATGATCTATAGTGTAGTACTCGTTCAAGGCTATTCAACGCTGACGAGTACAAGTGGAGGGTTCCCTGAGCTTATCAATCATGCACTCGGCCACTCGGGTTAGGAACTGCATCCGATGCCGAAGTCACATCCGATGGTCCCGTTATCGCTTCCGCGTTCTCCGAAACGGTGTTGTTTGCGCCTGTACGTTCGTATTTGCTCAGCCTTGTACGACCTGTCAAACAAGGAATGTGACGCCAACAACAGGGATGAATATGAGGACGAAAATATGTGTAGGGTTCGCGTTTAGCTCGTTCTTCATCCAAATACCCTTTAACTCTTTCTTGCATACCCAGACTAAAATATTATGGGTGCTGCGTATAGCATATGCAAAGAAGCTATTCCTGGGAAGCCTCGCTGGTCAGTCGATCAAACACCCGACTTAACTGGTCAGATTATCATTGTCACAGGGTAGGTTCACACCACAAATTGGCTAGATTCGAGAATTGACTACAGCCGGTGTAGGGGAAACGCGGGTATCGGAAGGGAAACATGCAAGGTACACATAAGTCCGACTATATCGCTTTTTCGGTAATTATTTATTGTGGTATTTTATGTAGGTGCTCCTCGAGAAAGGCGCGAAAGTCTATCTGGCGGCGCGGAGCAGGTCTAAGGCCGACGAAGCCATCGAATGGCTCCAGAAAGAAACAAACGGGAAAACCCCAGTATTCCTCGAGCTGGACCTGGCGAACCTGGACAGTGTTCGCCGTGCAGCTGAAGAATTTAAACGGTGTGTTACTTATGCAACTGGTGAACCTGTCTCATTTCACATATCAAACGCCAATTCCAGGAAAGAGCAAGAGCTCCATGTTCTGTTCAATAATGCAGGAGTAATGACCCCGCCCCTCGATATGAAAACTGCGAATGGATACGATCTTCAGTTCGGGACGAACGTGCTCGGGCATTATCTATTCACTGTATCTCTCCTACCAGTTCTCATCCATACCGCCCAGACTCGTAAGCGCAAATTTTTACATATCTACGTAGTCAAGTCATTACTTATTGCCAAACGGATATCTCTGGTCCTTAGATGGTACGGTCAGGGTTGTCAATACCTCAAGCATCGCACACCGGGGCGCCCTTAGAGGGGGAATTGACTACGCCACCCTTGTACCCAACGATGCTCGTGCAGACAAACTTAGGAAAATGCTTGGTACTATTCGGTTGTATGGCCAGAGCAAATGGGTGTGTGCGTCCACCCACCCTTCCTAGGCGTCTGAAACTGAAGCTGGTTGTCTTGACAGGGCAATATCGTGTTTGCAAACGAGCTTGCGCGACGATACGAGTCTCAAGGAGTTATCTCCACCTCCTTACATCCGGGTAAGTTTAGTAGACAACCCTTTCAATTCGCTAATGCCGATTCGCACCCGTTTCCTTTTTAGGGGGGATTAGGTCTGAACTACAGAGGCACGCGAATCTCGGTAGCATCGGAGCAGCGATTGTGGTATGTTTCCCTTCCTATTTCCTTAAATTCCGACATCTTATTCTTCAATCGCGACGGAATCAATCTAGAACATGCTTTTGTATCCCACTCCGTACGGCGCCATCACCCAGCTTTACGCAGGAACCGCACCCGAAGGGCTAGAGCTCTCTGGAAAGGCAAGTATCGCTGTTTCTTTCTGAAATCGTGACACTAACTAACTAGTCGTATGTAGTACCTCATTCCTTGGGCACGAGTGTACGAGTCTCGCGCAGATACTAGGGACGAAGCTGCCGGGAAAAAGTTGTGGGAGTGGCTTGGGGAACAAGTCAAGAAAAATTAATCGTATATGCAGCTTTGTGGATTTTACGGATGGGATCTTGTAGAGATCTTATATTATACTGTAGTGTTCCGGGGTGTGGCGGTAATTGCGATGGACAGATGGACAGGACCTGGCTGAATGTGGGCAAATCGGAGCTGATATCATTATGAGAGATAGTTAGAGACGACAACATGGATGTGGGGAACCTCATTGAGCAATGCGATACCTCTCGAATGGCGAACGACATATGACCGAGTTTCATCGCATGTAGTCTGTAAACTATTGTATGTCATGTAAAGAAATGCAAGGGCGCGGACAAAAAGTCCATAACAGTCTGAAGCCGAAGCAGTCTACTCGAAAGAGTTTACTATTGAATCCTATGGTAACACGTTCATTGTGAAATGTTGTTGGGTAAGATAATCCTTAGGTGGTGGTGGATACACACAGCCTAGATTACTCGCATACAACTTGCGTAATCTCCTTTAACAAAAAATTAAGAGACAGGCGTAACATGTGTTCACCCGGCGCGATACAATCTAAAATGTATACACAAGGGCGGCACTGTTCTGAGCGGTGACAGGTGTGTCAGCTGTCGTTGTCTTCAATATGAACAAATAATCTTCCCGACCTTTATCATAACCACTAAACATTCCGAGGGTGAAAGCAATTAGTGTAATGATAAGAGGCGCTGTGCAGGAGCATATCCCTACCATGCTCATCATCAATCACCACTGTCTTAAACGGATTTGGCATCTTATCGAGGGGTAGAGTCACTTCTACGTATTTCCTGCTCGCCCGAGTAATCCCCTTATAGAATGCATCCTCCCCGACCTTTTTGGGAATGCCGTTGTCCACGATTCCGCCACCAGAGTCGTAGACTAACCTTCCAGCTGGTATTTCGAGCGTGCCGCGAGACCTTAACCGATGCTGGTCAAAATCAAAAATGAGGATGCCCCCTTGCTGGATGCCTGCCCAGTTTTGTGCGAGCCCAGCTATGCGTTGCCCGAATCCAAAATATGCCCTATCGTTGCTTCTATCGCTGGTACTGGTCCATGAGGTTCCTTCAGCCCAGTCAGTCCACGGTATGATGATAGGATTGAGTTGGCGAGGCTTCACATGCTGACGTTTCGCAATTAGATCGAGAAGTAGAGAGGAAGGAACGCAAAGAATTCCAGCAGATCTGGAAAACCCGGGTCCAGAAAACACAGTAATATGAATGTCTAAGCATAGTAGTCGATTGTTGGGCGGCAGACCAAACACCTTGGGTGGGGAGGTAGAATTTCTTGGAGAGAGTGGTATCACGGCCGAGGGAGCACACCGAATGTGAACGGACGTTTCAACGTTCCAATCATCGAGAAGCGGTAATGCAAATAATGCAACACGGGGAGTTGCTGGAAGCGCGGCGCCGTGAGAATTGAATTGATATACGTCCACAAACCCATAGCAGTCTCCCGGGACGAGTCTCCCTGCGTCATAGGATTCGGAGGAGCGAGATACAAGAAATATGTCCTCGGAGAGTAGCGTAAACGAAGCAGTGTCGCCGTCAACGATGC